>MU122304.1:15238-27357 GCA_014904905.1 Wilcoxina mikolae CBS 423.85
TGACTATCGCTGTTCGATCGAGAAGGTGCACTGCCCTCGCGCGGGTTAATCATTCCGCTTTGTCTGGGCTTGGTATTGGATATGCGTAGCTTCGTCGCTCAGAGGATAGGATAGCTGCGGGTGTGATGTTGATCATCCAGAGTGACAGGTGACCAACCGCAGATTACCATGGGTATCCTCCGTACCTCGTACACCTGCTAAGGGACAACCCCTAACAAATGAAGTTCTTTTGCAACCATGATAGTAATAGCTAAAGTGGCAGGGAAGAAATATATTTCACAATAGATAATACAGGTGAAATTGTCAGTATCAGAGAGGTAGAAACTTATGATCTTTTGTCAACCAAATGCAATGGTGACAGCAATACTGTTATTAGATTAGTAGAAGTTAATTGAAAATTTCAAGAATGATCATACTGGACAATAAAAGATGGAAGGAATCAATAATATATTTTTGCTACATTTCACAGCCCAAAAGTCTCAATTATTTTCTTTGCTAAGATTCGTACAATTCTATTATTATTAGGCATAATTATAGTTTGGAAAATAGTATTTGATTTGTTTTAGATATGGATGCATAGCAATAATGTGTACAATTATCAGTCCAATTTATATGAATCCTTTTCTGACTTGTGATATTTACATCATATTCATACTGACCTTGAGTATAATTCAAATCCACTTACATCGTATATATATCCATTTCTCATTGACTAATCACGATAATCTATTGTATTCAAGAGTGATAAGTAGGTTAAATTATATATACTATTACTATCATCATATATAACATATACAGAATCTTATGTAAATCAACATATACCCATACAGTATTGTTAAATTATCAGTGTTCGCAAATAAGTGGTTCAGTTTGAGTTGAACTATACCAATCGGAGATTTGATCTGAGATTAGGATTGAGATTCAGGGATTTCGAGGCTTTAAATCAAATTGGAAACCAAACACATAAACCTAGAATAAAAGTGAGTATGCGAGTGATTGTCCAATTATTTTGTGGGTACATATATATTGTAGATACTATTTGGCAAATACAAAGGAGCTAACATTCAAGCCAATTGGAAAAGAACTCGGTTACTTATTTTTTTTTGGGTTTGCGGTGGAATTTGATGGTATGTGAGGGGATTTTCTTGGCAACATTCAATTTGCTCCAAACCAAAATAGTTTGTCAGTTTACACTAACTAATAGAGTTTATTGCCAGTATTTAACATTGTCAATTATATCAATATATAAACAGTTCTGTATTTCAGACTCCATTGACATCATATACTAAAATCAAATATTAATGAATACATTCACAAGGATTTTGTACATATTATAATCAAATCATGGTAATATATTACATGTACTATATTGCGAATATACTGCTTGGTACTCAGACGTACCAACCAATGTGTTTGATTTGATACATACTGCATAGACACTTTTACATTTCAAGCATGAGACAGCATTGCAGCACGATCGAACTCAATCACTTGATAACTGGCTAACTCAATCGGGATAGTACAAGTACTATCCCTGAATATCATCAGATCTCCACTAGATATCACTTATTTGATTACTACAATCAATATATGCAGATCATCATTAACTGAGTAAGAAATACTATTCATAAGAAATGAATAATTGTTAATGGCTCAATATTCTGGAACCATATACTATTGATAGTATGAAGACAGCTGAAATACTGTTGATACGAGGGTATCTGAGTTTGAATTGTAGCTGATGAGATCTTTGATGGCCACACATATGGAGAATACTTACAATGATATACATTACGATTGAAAGGATTTTATAAGCCTGAAGATTGAGGGATAAAAAAGAAGCGATAGATTCAGACCCAACAAGTCTAAAGAATTGATGTCAGTAAGGATTCCATACATTCAAGTAAGATGACTTAGCAGGTAGGTACAGAGAATTATACATATTATCGAAAAAGACTCATCAACGGGAGGGTATTGATATGAAAAATGGATAGGTAGAGGAACTCATGAGACATATGTAGATTGAAACAGTAGTTAGAGTGACAGAAATATGATATATAGATCTCTGGAATCACTGACAGTAGAAGGGGAACCTTCTTGATAAGGAGTTCAAGCCTTAACAATATACGATTGAAAAGCCAAAAATATTTCTCATGAATCTTTACCTTGTGTAACTCTCATATTCTGAGCAACTCTTCGAACTTCCATTCCGAGGATGTTCTGAAAGAACTTAGTGCTAAATTGACTATTAAACCTGAAGTGATACTCCCGGTATTAAATTATATTGTTAGCAAAGTAACACTGTAGTTGAAGCTAACTTTCTACCCTCTGAATCGGTCAAAGGTTATGGGTACCTCATACCTCAAATGCACTACATTATTTCAGAAACATTTCAAAGGGCGAGTGCTGGTACTACGAACCACACTTTGAATTCCATACTAGCTACTGGGAATGTGATTTGCTACCAGCAGGAAGCTACCACTGTGAACTTATGTGAGAGAAGTACTATATGAAGTTGGTATCAGCTGTCATGACCGATTGATCCAAGCAATACCTTCTATACAATGCACACTTCTGCAGACATCAGTCTCTGGTATATCTCTTAATAGTGATACTGTTCATCTTTATTGGAGCTGTTGTCCTTCCAAATCTTTGAATGCACCATATATCAGACTATACAATATGTCTTCAGTTACATTGTAAGGCCATTGTGAGGTTTCTCAACAACTGAAATATTGACCTGATTCCCTTCTTTAAAGGTCGGAGCATTTATAATAGATTCGTTCAAGCATACATTGAGATTATCTTTAATCAATGGCACAGAGTAGATCAGATACCACAATGGGTAAACTATTGTCATTGATATGCTGCCAAAATGTTCTGATAGTAGCAGAAGATAAGGGAAAGGAAGTGGTGCAATATTTACCTATTGTTCGATATGATATCTTTGAGTGCGTAGTCTTAATAATAAACAATATCGAGTTGGAATTGGACTGAATGGACGCATTGATTATGCCGATACAAATCAACAAAATTAAGCTTGATGAAGTACTTGATAAGTTTGTTCAGCCATATGAATATCTTGTATCCAGACAAAATGCAATTTTGGATACTGTGTCAGCCTGTATCGATAGCCTATGAAGAGTCCAGATAAAATACCATTCAGACATCGTTATTCAGTTCCAAGTATTTGCAGCCAATATAAGTGCTATATTTGCTAATATGAAAGTACAATCATCCAAAGCTTATACATAACTACACCTGATAATTGGAAATCAAATGTATTATTCTCAGACAGGGTGGTCCTCTCACTCTTGATTTCTGGAAACAAAGAGAAAGCGCTCAGGAAAGGCTTACCATCCATGTCTGCAAGCGATTGCAACAACTCAGCAGTGTCAAGCAAAAAGACAATGAAGAAGCCAAGAGATTATATGAACTCCAGAAGTAGGCCAACAAAGAGGGTAAGAGGGTCATTGAACTCAAGAAAAATATTGACAGTAAGAAAAAGCACAGATAGAGTGACATAAGGAAAACTCAAAGGAACATGAAGAAGAAATTCTGGGAATTAACAAGGACTCTAATGATGAGACTCTTGGATGAAACTACCAAGAAATATATCAAGTCCCTAGTGAGGTCTATCCTTGGATATCAAGAAGGGGATACAAAATCATGTCATAAAAGTTTCTGTCTTTGTTACTGTATAGGAAAAAAGCAAGAAGAATCTTGAATGAGAGAAGACCTGACTCTGGATCTGAGAGTACACATCCCCCTCCAAGAGATTCTGATTGTAAATCTAGTTCCTCTGACTCTGATGAAGGAGAAGGGGGTTGAGGAAGAGGTACAGGAGGTGGAGGCAGTGGAGGAGGTAAAGGTGGAGGTAGAAGTGGGAAAAGAAGTAATGCAGGAGGTTTAAACCGAGGTTAAATCTGATTATCACCTTCGGGTACCATTGCTATTGATATATGACCACCCAACCCTTCTATAGTGGCAAGGTCATCCAAGAAAGGCAAAATGAACATGGTTTGGAAGTTTAAAGAAAATAAGAAAGATCCAAAGGACATATATAAAAGCTGGATTTGATCAGTGGAATGCTATCTATAGTATTGCTTTGAAGAGTACCACGACAACAGCAATAAGAATATCCGGAATTGTTGGCTCTTAGAAGATAAGGGCCCAGCCTGGTATAACAATTGTAAAGAAGATATGAAGAGGTTTATCCAGATCATTTACTGGAAGTCATGTGCCATTACAATGAAAGAAATGTACATCGATAAGTATGAGGAAGAGAAGTCTCTGTGTAAGATGAATGATTGAAAGTGCGCAGGTAAACTTCAAGATTACCTGATAAAAATGAAAAACTTCAACTTCTGAATTATTTTAGTCGAACATCCTACATGTATCCTCTTAAACAGGGAATTCATAAAGATATCCTTGATCCAATATCAATTGCTGGGATCAATCCAAAGACAATACCACCTTCATCCAGTTTACGATGCAAGTGGGTGAATCATATAAGGTTCAATTGGCAGATGAGAATCAGTTTCATCAAATCTATGACAACAACAATGGGAAGAAAGAGATAAGCCAAAGAGGAATGAGTACCAGGGGAAGGATAAGAACCAAGAGAAGAAACAAGAGATAAACAAAGGTTCTGATCCTAAGAAACTCTCAAACTCAAAGGAGGGTCCAAATCCTTATGATTCTGATAAGGCCAAAGCCCTAAAGGGTATAACTGAACGAATTCTGGAAACAAGAGCCAGATGAAATCATTGCAAGTGTTGTAGTTCCACTAATTATGACTAATAGTTCTTCTGCAAGAGTCTCATCAAGAGTGTGTGCAACAAGAAGAATAAGGAGTTCAAGGATAATAAGGAGGCTCTAAAGCAGAAGAATATAGCCACCAGTTTGCAACTCAGACCAAGGGGTTTGACTGAACGAATTATAACATCTGCAACTCATGTACCCCCAGGGAGATTGTATGAGGCAGAGTCTGATGGTATGGAAATCGACAACTGAAAGACATTGGATTTCTTATGTATTTTCTTCAGTTTAGAATTGCGATCTTTCCTTTACAGTATAAGTAACCTTAAATTATTTTATTTTGAATTTAGGATTCAAAATGAAATGACCTTTCTTTTCTGCTGTTAAGAAAGGATATCTTAGGATTAATTCAGTACTTGATATATACTGGTCATATAGCATTCAAGTGCAACACATACGACAAGCAGATTTTCCTCGAATGTGATACAAGAGTAACTAACCTTATATCCTTACAAATACTCATATACGTAGTAGAAATACGATATTCTGTAGCTGCAACTCTGTCGAGAGACAGGTTATCATAGTTTCTACACAAAAAGATCAAAACCATAAGGTCTTGGCCAAAGTACCTCAGTTAGAATCCATTTAGACAAAACAAATTCCACCTGAATCAAAGACTGATTTCAGATCCACAGACTACATGTTTCCATTGTTCAAGGACAAACAGAATATCCCTGTAGATTTACCTCTTGTTACTACATGTACTATACCTATGATGTCAAAACAGTGTGATGAGTCTACAGGTGTTCCATTAGTAACGTGAACAGAACCAAAAACAGTTGAGAATTTCAGTGGTAAAATAGTAGAGGGAGCCGGTTGGGAGGTTATCTTTCCAGTTACTCTGTGGTATAAAAGTTTCAATACAAGCGAGTCACTCGACTTTGGGTCGATGGAAATATTATTTGATTACAGGCTACCTTGCTGGTAGATCGTCAAATATTGAGCACTCAGACGAGTGACAGAAGAAGAACCTATACTCCAATTCACATCGAAACTCTATCATAACCATTGAATCAAGGTAGCTGTTAGTACAATTTCAATCGAATATGATCATGGCATCCTGAAGTCTGTTACTGACCTTCAATAGATGGGGGTCATAGGAACAATATATGGTAATGAAGCAAATGAAATTGAAATTGCTTTGATTGAGTGAATCTTCTGACAGTATTGAGACTACCAATCATTATACAATAGAGAAACTGCCAATCCTCTAACACCACATTGTTCGTTTCACCATGCAATTGATCTAAAAGATACGCAACAACCTCTGTGGAGTTCGATCTATACTTTCTCTGAGGAGATACTTTAAGTCCTCAAGTAATATTTAAAGAAGATGATTAATTCTAGAAAGATTTGTCCAACCAAGTTACCTACTGCAGTACTCATACTCTTTGTCTCTAAACCACATGAAAATGGCTTAAGGTGATGTGTGGATTACAGAGGACTTAACTGTATCATGATTATGAATTGGTTCCATTTGCCACCTATGAACGAAAGAAGATATACGATATGGAGCCACAAAACCTTTATGGATATTGAACTGGAGGCTGATTAAAACCTGATTAGAAAGAAGCCAGGAGATAAATGGAAAACAGTATTACAGCTGAGATATAAAAATTATGAATATTCGGTAATTCTTATTGGATTGGCCAAGATGCCATCAATATTCCAAAATATGATAAATGAGATACTGAGAGATATATTTGATCATGAAGTAGTAGTTTATATTGATGATATCCTTCTCTATACCAAATACAAAGAAGAACATATAACATTGACAAGCAAAGTTATTGATCCATTGCAGGACAATAACTTGACTATAGCACTTGAGAAATGTGAATAGTAGCAGAAGTATGTTGCGCCCCTTGGGTATCTCATATTGGGAAAAGATATCAGCATGGCAGAGGATAAATTTAATACTATCACCAAGTGAAAGGAACCAGATTCAAACAAGATAATGTAGTGGTTCCTAGGATTTGCAAACTTTATCAATACTTGAGATAGGACTTGTCAAAGATTTGGAAGCATATTACAGATTTCACCAAATATATTGGAGAGTAATTCTATTGGAAGACAAACTCATGATGCTATCAAGCTTTTGATCTGCTAGAAACGTATTTTATATAAATAACAATTCTTCGTCACTGAAAGCCTATGTACTCTGTTGGGTTTGACACTGATACCAGTAACTTTGCAATTGGTGTAGTTCTTTCCCAAAGAATTAATACATGCTTGCACCCTGTGGCATTATATGCTTGCAAGATAGATAAGGCAGTAATAGACTTTGAGATCCATGATAAAGAGATGCTGGCAATGGTATCAACGTTTAACATATTGAGAACATATCTTGAAAGTTTCGCTCTCCAATTAGTATATTTAACAATCACAAGAACATCAAATACTTACATACGATCAACATCCTGAATCGGAAATATACCTGTTATACACAAGAACTGGCTTGTTATGATTGCACAATATTCTACAGACTAAGTAGTGCAAATGGAAAATCTGCTGTATTATCAAGGTGTTCTATGTACTGCCAAATAATAAGCAAGGTAACACCAAGAAAACGTAAACCAACTAATTTGCAACATTCCAAAAACTAACCAGTTGGTAACTTCTGGAGTCAAAACAGTTCAGATAACAGTAGTAAGGTTAAAAGGCGAACAGATTATGATTTTATCTGCAATATCGAGGTCAATCCCAGTAGTCTTGTTCAGTTCAAGGTTGATAGAAGTAGTAGTAAGTACTGCCCACAATGATACTACATGGCAGGAGCAGTACATCAGAGCAATGGAAGCCAATCAGTATGCTGATATCTCTTTTGAAAATGAAGCCCTTTTTTAGCAAGGTAGGATGACAATTCCGAATGATCTGGAGTTACGAAAATAGATATTTCAAGCGGAATATAATTAGAAGGTTGATACATATATATGACAGGACAAGATAATCATGTTGGTTCCAAGAAACTTCTTTTGGCTTGTGATTAGGAAATTGATTGACCACTATATCCACTCATGCTCTGAGTATCTAAACAACAAGGCAGCTGTCCATATCCGATCTGGCCTTCTAAATCACCTTGGATTAGGATACCACCGAGGGAACTCGGATTGAATAGACTTAATCAAAGATTTATAATTTTTAGATAGTCTGGGTGGTCTCAGTTATCTTGGATAGGTATACGATGATGGCAAACTTCATTCCTTTAAATAATGGTCACAATGAAGTCACAGACCTGGTGACAATATTCCTGCAAGAAGAATAGAAATCTCACAGTCTACCATCGAATATAGTGTCAGAGAGATACTATAGGTTCACATCAGCATGTTTGTCCTCATTGGTAGAAGTTCATGATGCTTATCAGAAGGAATCTTCACCATTCCGTCTACAGATTTTATTTATTTATTTATTTATTCATCATAAAACATGCAGCCTGCAGGCTATGGCTGGTGAAGTACAAACAAATAACCATGAACAAGCATAACAAATGAAACTAAACAAAGGAAAAACGAAATAACTCCTGGCTAGGTAGCACCGCTCCGCAGCCTCCTGTCACCCCTGCTCTAGTTGCAAAGAAATATTCAAGAAATCATAGTGGTCTGTAACACACATCGTACAATAGTGAAAGATTTGTCAGTTTCGTTCTGTCTGATCCTGCATATCATGCGGGTTATCCCCCTGGAGTTGACCTTCTTCTACCCTTCCCCTTGTCCCATCGCTCATTCTATCCAACCACACCTACCCCTTCCGATTCTTCATCATGCCCCTCATCATCATCTCCACTCTCGCTCTGATGTTCCTCCATTTCATTGTTGACAGTTCCCTGACCTACAATCCAATTGTCACTCTGCCCAAAGTGTTCATCACCACGGAATTGGCCCAGGTACAACCTTCGTGTTACTATATGAGTGTCGCGCAGAAAATATTTCAAAGGTTGCATTACTTTGTCGGTATATAGAAGATGCTTCCAGGGATCTGGAGGGTAACCCACTCCAATATCTTTCCACATTCTTTGTCTTTCGCGTTGATATAAGGGGCATCTCAAAAAAAAGATATTCTGGTGACTGGGGACCTCCATAGCGACATGGTTAGTGGGGGGAGTCAACAGAGTTCATTGGTATTTTGTATAGGTAACTACGCAAGTAACCATGGCCTGTTTGTAAGAATGTAACAGTTGAGGTAAACTGGCGGTTACCACTGGTGAAGATGTGGTCTGGTTTGGTACGGAAAGTTCCAACATAGTTCTTTCCCTTTGGTGGGTGTCGTATCCACCGCTCACCCCATTCCTGCATTCTAGCTGCTTGGGTAACCCTATTGAGGTAGGATAAGGAGGTATGATAGTAGGTAGATGGTTGTTCGAGAGTGACCTTTTTTGCCAACTTGTTAGCAAGTTCGGTTCCAGGTACATCTGTATGGTCAGGAACCCATTGTACTGTGATCGTAGTCTTGAGTGCATAGAGATTGTTGGAGATATCGGAGAGTGCCAGGGAAGTGAACTGTCCAGGGCCAGATTTGAAAGTATTGAGACGTTGTATGGCAGCTTGATTGTCTGTGAAGATCCATATGCGTCTTTTGGTGAGGTTATTACGTTGACATATCTGAAATCATTTCTGTATGGCTTTAAGAATTCCAAGTAATTCAGCATTGTAAACTTCTTGTTGATGGTCCATTGGGTAGGTCGCTTCCATGACTGCTTCTCCTGTCATTTCCACAACAGTTCCAGCCCCTATATTTTCCTTCAACATTGATCCATCCTTATAAAAACAATTTCGTGGTTATCATTTTTCATCATTGCATACTGTGCTTCATGGGCTTTGGCTTCCTTTTCTTTTGGGAGGGAACTAATATGTGTTTTGACTCTGCTTTCAATCCATGGTGGAGAAACATTGGTTGAGTAGGTTTCGATCTCCGAGCTGTTTGAAATCTATGGACTGACGGTAGATAACGTTTGGATGAAATGTATTGCAACTTTGCGGGTATTTTGTTGCATGCTGTCCCAAGGAATCCAGGGTCCATTTGTATTACTGGACTCAGGAGATTCATAGAATGGAGGGAACATCAATGGATAATATTGTTGGATTGGATGCATTTCAGGAAATATAAGAAATCGAATTGCATATTTTCTTCGCATGTGATTAAGTTGTACACCTACCGGGGGGAGGTCAGATTCATTGTGTAGGGCTATTGTTGGTGCTGTACGGAAGGCTCCAAGTATACAACGAAGGGTTGTATTCTGAACTGTCTCAAACATCTGTTGATACGTTGTTTGCCCCTTCCACCACACTTTGGCCACGAAGTCATAAACAGGTATAACACATGCATTGTATAGTTGGTGGACAGCGCTCGGTATTAATCCTGATTCTGTATTGGCTAGCAATTTGAGGGCTCCAAGGGCTCTTTTGCCACTTGCAACCTTCAGCATAATATGGTGTTTGAAGTTTATATTCCTGTCAAACCAAATACCAATCCACCTTACTACGTCTGGGCTGATGCCCTTTGTGCCAGGAAACATGATTGTGCCATTGGGTAGGGACATCTTTTCATCATCTGTGGTTTCGCCATTTCGTTTATTGTGGAAATGCATCATCTATGACTTTGAGTCGTCAAATTGTACAGCATTGTTTCTGGCCCATTTGAAAGCTGTTCGTGCAGCTGTTTCCATGCAACGTGCATTAAATGCTTTTGATTTACTTCGAACCACAATCGCAACATCATTAATGTAGCTTGGGGTCCAGATACAGGGGTAGTGAGTTGTGAGTTCGAACAAGAGAGGACTGAGATACAGAAGGAACACAATTGGTGATGCGGGTGATCCTTGGGGGATTCCTGTTCGGACAGGCCTGAGGTCTTCCTTTCTTCCATCGACTGCCAGTGCTGTTGTGCAGTTGGATAAGAAATGTTCCACCCACAATAGAATTGGTATTGGGTAGCCTAGTTGTCGTAGGGTTTGGAGGACGCGGTCTTTGGATACAGTGTTCAATGCACCACTTACATCCATTAACAGGGTAATAGTGATTTCTTTTGCTTGGTTTCCTTGTTCAATGTCAGGTGTAAGTGCCATAGCGGCATCAATAGCAGAATATTGTCTTTGTCCACCTATTTGATCTTTGTGTAGTAGGTTGTAATTTTCATCCATATATATATGCATGTCGGTTTGCCATCAGCTTTTCAAGGATCTTCCCAAGGCACTTGAGAAGAGTAACAGGTCGGTAAGCCTTAGGTATTGAATAATCAGGTTTTCCTGGTTTGAGAATAATCACTGTTGTTGCTTGTTGCCAGCAGGTAGGGTGGTATCTTGTGGTTCCGAGTAATGCGAACAGACTGTTGAATTATTCGGTGGCTGCTAAGTAGACATGTCGGAGACAGTGAAAGGGAAGTCTGTCAGGTCCGAGAGCTATACGTGGTACAGAGGTAACAATTGCTTCTTTGATTTCGGTAGGGGTAAATATGACCCATGGCAGGGTTTGTCGATTGCTAACATCTATTGGGGGAGGTGCTACAGGTGGGGGAGGGAACATTGTAGATCGGAAAAGGGTAGCGTTTTCTTGAAAAGTAACAGCTGTTATATTGGAGAATGACAGGGGTAGTATTCTCTGGGTTTTCATTGGTTTGGTGTAACGGAGGGCAGTAAATATTTCAGTGCCTTGTGCATTTGCTAAACATTCCATCCATATTGATGTTTTGGAGGTGCGGATATTCCGGAAGTATTGGTTCCGAACAGCTTTGAACTTGATATGATCGCTGTCAATGTGAGTCTTCTTCCACTACTTCTAGGCTTGGTCCATATTTGGTTGTAAGATTTTGAGTTGGAGTGTCCACCAGCATTTCGAATGCATTGTAAGTTAGAGGACAGGAGTGGATTCCTTTACTGCATTAAGAATCATGTCTCATTGCAGTTAGGCAGATTTATCAAGGTTTGATTTGTGTTACGGGGATACTTATGACCGAACCACCGTCGTAGGAAGGCCGCCTACTGTTCAGAAGTCGTAGGTATCCTGAAAATCTTCCTCGTCGTGCAAGAACTCAGAATATGATTCTTCCTCGTCCTCAGAAGGATTGGTGTAATAAACTGAGGGAAGTTCACCGGTGTAAAACCAGTGACAATATTCGAACGCGATGTCGTAATGCGAGATAAATCCTCGTGCGTACCAATAGTCTTGATGAGTGATTGCTCGTTCACAGAGTGCGTGTGCGTAAAGCACAATAGAGTCAAGGTCTCGAAAATGTAAAGACATATATTCTTAAAGTAGAAAACTTAATAATATTTTAGATTCTTGTCCGCTGGTGTGTTCTGACTG
>MU122304.1:28028-45012 GCA_014904905.1 Wilcoxina mikolae CBS 423.85
ATAGTAAAGTCCCGCTTCTCGAGCTCTGACGTGTGCCTGCCGGAGAGTGTAGAGGCGTACCCCACTCTAGCCGGCTGTCCCATATTGCTGATAAGGTAAAGTAATTCTGGTCGAAACAATCATGTATGGCTGACCCGTAAGTCCCTGCAATGGCGTGATCGTGCTTCATCAACTTATGACGTCCCTAACTATCCGGGGCCTAGGCATGTAGTAGCATACCACCCTAAGTGTACGGGCCTGATGAATCCGCCAGCTAAGTGCCGTGACTATCGCTGTTCGATCGAGAAGGTGCACTGCCCTCGCGCGGGTTGATCATTCCGCTTTGTCCGGGCTCGGTATTGGATATGCGTAGCTTCATCGCTCAGAGGATGGGATAGCTGCGGGTGTGACATCGACCAGCCATGGTGACAGGTAGCCGAACGCAGATTGCCATGGACATCCTCCGTACCTCGTGCACCTGCTAAGGGTAAACCCCTAACAATTTGGTTGCTGTTGGTTAGGTATTGCCAGACCATTCGTGAGGCATGGGAGAGTGTGTTGACAGTTTTGGAGCATATGTTCCAATCTGTTTTATTCCAGTTGTATCTTATTGTGTTGGAGTTGGTGGTAAATACTTCCGATTCTGCTACAATATCGAATAGAATTGTTGCATCGTCTGTCCCAGTTGAAGCATTGTCGTCCACTGCCCGATTTATAAGTGAGTCATAAATAGCTTGTGATGTAAAGGAAAGGTCGATAATAGAGGTTCCCTTGCCAGTTCAGTAATAGTATGTTGGGATGTCCAGTTCATTGAGGTGGGAAAAGTTGTCTATTTCCATGATCTGAACAATTTCGTCTGCGTGTTTGGGTGTTTTGATTTGTAAATTCCACCATGCATGATGGACATTCATATCACCAGCAATAATGTATCGTTCAGGCAATGGGATTTTGGTGAAGCTTCTTGGGATGGTGTAGAGGTTAGAGGATCCTTCATGTTCATTATAAATATTGAAGACTGTGATCAGTGCAATTGAGGGAGTTACTATTTCAAGGACTTGAATATCTGGATTCTGGCTGATGTCGGTACGTGGGAAGCATTTGATATAGGGGTTGTTTTTGGCCACATAGACAATTGTCCTATTGTGTTTTCCTAAGTTTTCAGGTGGTATCAGAAGCTCAAATTCTGGGTGTGTTGTAATGAATGTATTGTCTAGGTTGAATCCAGGTTCTTGGAGTAAAAGAAGGTCGGCCATTCCAACTGCAAAGTCAAGAAGTGTATTGATAACTAAGGAGGAACGGTTGCAATTATGTTTTATTATTGGAATTGTTGTTGATGAATAAGAAGGTTGTTTAGGCATGGATGGGGGCTGGGTAATCTTTCATACACTTGGTTCGTACTTCGGCATGAGGGTAGTGATTGTTGCACATTTGGAATCATTGGCCCAGTGATTTCCCTTGCAGTTGAAACATTTGACAATATCATGGTTGAACTGCTTGCCTTTACTGGGACATGATCTTTCCAAGTGGGAAGTGGTAGTGTGAGATTCGGCACATATATTACATATGACAAGTTGTTTGAAGTGAATGTAGAAATGGCCAATTGTTCATAATTATTTCATTGATCAGTTGGTCGGGATGCCACATATCGCTCAGCATTGCGTGTTCTTCCGTCTAACTGAACTCGGTAATCTTGTATAAGCTTTGCTTCATGTTCATTATGGACTGCAATAACCATTGTGGTTGCTTGTTTATGTGATCGTGTCTCTGGCTTTGTCAGAGATCATGATAGGGTTGTAAGCTTGATATGATTGTTGTTCATCTCAATATCTTCTTTCAACAATTGCATTCCCATTTCACACTCGGGAAACATATTAATGTCGATGTAATGAACTATCATTCGTATCCAGGTTCTTATCATTTGAGAATCTGGGCATTTGTATCAACTGAACGAAATGTTTCCTCAATAGCAGCTTTGCGAGGTAGGACCAATTCAACAGGGTATGCATCAGCATTAAGACGGACCAGATTGTGTTTGTAGCTTGCAGAAACATGGCCAATATTGGCCATGGGGTCAGTCTGATACATGCGGAGGGTGGCGTTGATTGCAAGTTTAAGTTGGGTAAGATCGGTAGTGACTGGTGGATCACTTTGTCAGGTAATTACCAGTGTACGTTATCTTTTAGTAAGGGGACAGGGATACAGGGTGCATCCATTCTTCTCTTTTGGGGGGTCTTTCTTTGCACATTCAGATGCAATTGCTGACCATAATGTGGGCTTTGGAGAAGTCCCTTCTGGAACTGTTGGTATTAGTAGGTCTGGGGGTGCTGGCAGTGAATCTTTCTGGGAGGCTTGAATTTGTACAAGATATTGGACTCGTTGTCCAAGGGTAGTGATTGTTCTGAGGGCAATTTCATGTTGGTTTCAATTAAGGCCAAGTGAGTTGCCAATTTTCGGTTTTGGATGGTAAGACGTTTGTTGATTTTAAGAACATCCTTATAAAGCAGTTCAAGGATGGCTTTGAATACCTGATGAATTCTGTCTTTGTCTTCATCGTTTGAATCCAATAGGTTGATTAAGGGGTTTTGATAATTTTCATATTCCGAATCATCATCATCTTCAGAGCATTGGTCTTCAATCTCATCTTTCTCTGGGACATCCTCAAGATCCAGATCTGCATCTCCAGAGTTTCCAATATTGTCAGAGTTGGTTGGTTGTTGAGGTGGAGATGATTTATTTATTTATTTATTTATTCATCATACAGCATGCAGCCCGCAGGCTATGGCCGGTGAGGTCCAAACAAATAACCAAGAACAAGCATAACAAATGACACTGAACAAAGGACAAACGAAAAACCCCTGGCTAGGTAGCACCGCTCCGCAGCCTCCTGTCACCCCTGCTCTAGTTACAAAGAAATATTCAAGAAATCATAGTGGTCGGTAACACACTTCGTACAATAGTGAAAAATAGGTCAGTTTCGTTCTGCCTGGTCCTGCATATCATGCGGGTTCTCCCCCTGGAGTTTACCCTCCTCCACCCTTCCCCTTTCTCCTATCCTCATTCTATCCCACTATGTCTACCCCCGCAGATTCTTCCTCACACCCCTCATCATCCTCTCCACTCTCGCTCTGATGTTCCTCCTCCTTGTTGTTGACAGTTCCTTGACCCACACTCTGATTGTTACCCTGCCCAAGGTATTCTTCATCGCGGAATTGACCCAGGTACCACCTTCGTGTTGCTATATGTGTGTCGTTCAGAAAATGTTTCAAAGGTTTCATTGCTTTGTCGGTATATAGAAGATGCTTCCAGAGATATTGAGGGTGAACCACTCCAATTTCTTTCCGTATTCTTTGTCTTTCGCGTTGATATAAGGGGCACCTTAAAAGAAGATGTTCTGGTGACTGGGGACCTCCATAGCGACATGGACAGTGTGTGGAGTGAACAGAGTTTGTTGGTATTTTGTATAGGTAACTGCGGAAGTAACCATGGCCTGTTCGTAATTGTGTAAAAGTTGAGGTAAACCGGCGGTTACCACTGGTGAAGATCTGGTCTGGTTTGGTACGGAAAGTTCCAACATAGTTCTTTCCCTTTGCTGGGTGTCACATCCACCAATCGCCCCATTCCTGCATTTTGGCTGCTCGGGTTACCCTCTTAAGGTAGGATAAGGAGGTATGATAGTAGGTAGGTGGTTTTTCGAGAGTGGCCTTTTTTGCCAACTTGTCAGCAAGTTCGTTTCCAGGTACGTCTGTATGGCCAGGAACCCATTGTTCTGTGATCATAGTCTTGAGTACATGGAGGTTGTTGGAGATATTGGAGAGTGCCAGGGAAGTGGACTGTCCAGGGCCGGGTTTGAAAGTATTGAGACGTTGTATGGTAGCTTGATTGTCTGTGAACATCCATATGTTTCTTTTGGTGAAGTTATTACATTGACATATCTGAAAGCATTTCTGTGCAGCTTTAAGAATTCCAAGTAATTCGGCATCGTAAACTTCTTGTTGATGGCCCATTGGGTAGGTCACTTCCATGACTGCTTCTCCTGTTATTTCTACAACGGTTCCTACCCCAATGTTTTCCTTCAACATTGATCCATCCGTATAACAAACAATATTGCGGTCATCTTTTTTCAACATTGCGTACTGGATTTCGTGGGCTTTGGCTTCATTTTCTTTTGGAAGGGGACTAATTTGTATTTTGACTCTGTTTTCGATCCATGGTGGACAGGCGGTGGTAGAATAGGTTTCGATCTCCGAGCTGTTTGAGATCCATGGACTGAGGGTAGATAACATTTTGATGAGACGTGTTTCAAATTTGCGATTAGTTTGTTGCATGCTGTCCCAAGGAATCCAGGGTCCACTTGTGTTACTGGACTCAGGAGATTCATAGAATGGAGGGAATGTCGATGGGCAACGTTGTCGGATTGGGTTTATTTCGGGAAATGTGAGTATTCGAATTGCATATTTGCTTCGCATGTGATCAAGTCGTACAGCTACTGGGGGGAGGGCAGCTTCGTTGTGCAAAGATATTGTTGGTGATGTACGGAAGGCTCCAAGTATACAACGAAGAGCTGTATTCTGAACTGTTTCAAACTTCTGTTGATACGTTGCTTGCCCTTTCCACCATACTTTGGCCCCAAAGTCGCAAACAGGTATAACACACGCATTGTATAGTTGGCGGACTGCGCTAGGAGTTAATCCTGATTCTGTATTGGCTAGTGATTTGAGGGCTCCAAGGGCTCTTTTGCCACTTGCAGCCTTCAGCATAACATGGTGTTTGAAGTTGATTTTCCTGTCAAACCAAATACCAATCTACCTTACCACATCTGGGCTGATGTCCTTAGTGCCAGGGGAGATGGTTGTGCCATTGGGTAGGGTAATCCTTTCATCGTCTGTGGTATCGCTGTTTCGTTTGTTGTGGAAGTGCATCATCTCTGACTTTGAGTCGTCAAATTGTACAGCATTGTTTGCGGCCCATTTGGAAAATGTTCTTGCAGCTGCTTCCAGGCAACGTGCATTATAGGCTTTTGATTTACTTCGAACTACAATGGCAACATTGTCAATGTAGCTTGGAGACCAGAAGCAGGGGTATTGGGTTGTGAGTTCGTTGAACAGAGGACTGAGATACAGGAGGAAAAGAATTGATAATGCGGGTGATCCTTGAGGGATCCCTGTTCCCACAGGACTGAGATCTTCCTTTCTTCCATCAAATGCCAGTGCTGTTGTGCGGTTGGATAAAAAGTGTTCTACCCACAATAGAATTGGGATTGGGTAGCCCAGTTGTCGTAGGGAGGTGGAGATGATGGTTGGGGTGGTCCAGATAGTGTTCTGTTATGAGCTGTACCAATAGCCATACGGGGCCTTGAACGTGTACGAGTAATATTGTGCTGTGGGTATGGTGAGCTCGACTGCAGTCGGTGTAAGCTGCAATGTTTGTCCTTCCGTTCTGGATTAGATATGTAGCCTGTATGGACTGTACTTGATACAGCTGGGGCATCCATTGCGGAGAGTGGGTGTGAACTTGGATTTGAATAAAGATGCATTCCGTATGTACTGGAAGCACCAGGTTGGGGTGGGGGTGGCATAGAGTCTGACATGAATGTCTTGCCAGGTTTCATTATATCCTAAATATGTTACAGGTATTGTATTTTTCTAAGTATTTTGAAATTGGTAAATATCCGACGTGTGAATGTTGTTATATGTCGCATTGGTACCACCTGTACCCAGAGGGGGTTAGAGTTTCACCTCTTTTGTCCTAGCAAAGTGTTGAAGCCTTGTACTAGAGCCTTTTCTTCCTCACAGCAGATACAGAGACACCCAATAATGGGGCTGTAAAACCACTGCAAGAAAGGAAGTTTAACATAACACTGGAGATTCCACCCAAAGACTCTGGGGGCCAATGGCAGCAAAGTAGCCAGATATTGTCTCCTACACCCTGGTAGGTCTGCTGGGCCCCGGTGGCCAATAGGTTCCAAAGATGGGTAGGTAAGATAAGGAGGGCAGACAAGGTAAGAAGGGTAGGTAAAATGTGCGAAAATTCGAAAATCACTCGTTGCCAACTCGAATCCAGTCCGATTATACTGAAACTTTGACAGTGTAGACCGGGAAATATAACGCAACTGTGATGGCAAGGGGGCTCGGAACTGATGAAAACTCGCAGAGAAACAATGGGATTTGAAATCGTGTTTTTGATTTCGATATATTTTGGCCCAGGCAGTATGGGG
Source organism: Wilcoxina mikolae CBS 423.85 (assembly GCA_014904905.1). Taxonomy (NCBI): domain Eukaryota; kingdom Fungi; phylum Ascomycota; class Pezizomycetes; order Pezizales; family Pyronemataceae; genus Wilcoxina; species Wilcoxina mikolae. The sequence continues at coordinate 34,222 of MU122304.1, forward strand.
CTTGTATGAAGGTGTAGATGGTTCGTTCTACGGGCTGTAAAGGCCGCTGAATCGATTGCCATTGTCCGTGTGTAAATCAGAGTGGATTCCGCTGAGATAGCAGGGGGGTAGGTGTGAAAAAGCGACTCTTCGATGAATTGGTGTAACTAGTGCAAATCATGTGCTATCGGTCTGAAATTGAAGCGTGGGCCTCGTCTATATGTAAACTGAATGATTCCAAAGTATGAAATCAATTGGAAAAGAATTGGCAGTTAAATAATCGGTGGTGGCACTTTTGCAGATAGGCGACAAAGAGGGGTAAGGGGCCCAGCTTTCCACCCAGCAACAATAAAGGTCCTATGAAAGAGATGCCCTATTGTAAGGGCGGTAATCAGGGGTAAGGAATCGATTCCCAGTGTCCATTTGTCAATAGTTGTTATGGTTGTTGACTTATGTTCAATAAACGCTTTTGCTGGTGTGGTTGTTGCTTTTTTCCATCTATAGAATGATCGTCAAACAGAAAGAGAATATCAAATGTTGAAATATTACTTGCAGATGTTCTGCAATTATGAGTAGGATAACTGGTAAGAGATTTTACTAATGGCAGAGTATACCTATAACAACTCTCTTACTATAGCAACTGACATATCACTGTTATTTGCAAATTATCAGATTGACTTTTGAACCAATTCACCTAATCATATGGAAGCAAACATTTCTACATCAAGGAACTATGTTCAACAGATATCTAGTTTGCATGATCTATGTCAAAAGGGCTTAGGAAATGAACAATAATCAATGGGAAAGTACCATGATAGATATGCTAAGGAACCACTGAAGTATTCTGTTAGTTATATGGCCATGTTGAATGGGGAGAACCCAAAGACCAGGCAGCCAGCAAGGAAACTAGATGCAAAGCTACATGGTTCTTTTATAATTACAAAGATACTACCACCTAGTATTGGCAATGAACAGTTGGAATTTCATACCATTGACACACAGGTTCGGTTCGAGTGAAGCGGATTCCTACTTCACCTCAAACCCCACCATTTCGGCTCACCTCTGCGAACGAGAATAAGTACGTGAGTTCATGTCCGATCGGCTTGATTTGTAGTTAATCCTATTGCTAACTTCACGCACTATATGATAAACTACATATCAAGCCGATCGGACAAGAACTTCCTTACTTATTTTCTTTTGTGGTTGTAGAATTCAGTTCAAGGTTTGAGTCGAACCTCGGAACTTGGCCAAACCTCAGAACTTCACCAATCCTGAAAACTTGGCCAAACCTCAGAACTTGGCCAAACCTCAGAACTTGGCCAAACCTTGGAACTTGGTCAAATCTTGGAACTTTGCCAAACCTCAGATTGGAACCGGGGTGAACTCCATCTCAGTTCAATTTGCCACGAACCGATCCAATTCCTTGCCAATACTAGGAGTCTCAGCCACAGCAATAATACTTCAGTTGCCCAAGCAGTGGTATATCTACAATGGATTTTATGTTACTCTTATCAAACCTTATCGAACCTCCACCATTTCAACAGACCTGAACCAGAACTCACAATGAGTAGTGATGGTAACAATCTGGGTCATGGTCTGGATAGCTATGGATACAAAACAGGTTATGAGATAGAAGAGGTCATGGGCAGTCAGTATAGGAAGAAACAATGGGAGGTGCTGTACTTGATTAAGTAGAAGGGGAATCCAGATGAACAGAATTTGACTAGAGAACCATATTCGAACTTCGATAACACGATGTTGGAAAAGGATTAGCATATGCAGAACCTTTAGGTGTCTGAAGATACAACATTGAACTAGTATCTTTTCCCCATGAAGAGTGTGTAATGGCTAGCAAGATACTGTGATATGGATTTGAAATTTGGACACAAGGAGATATATGTTTACCAGATCAATAATGGAAGGAAGGATATTGGTTTTAGGTACATGGGGTCATTTCGACAAAGACAATGGATAGCAGGTTAGTATGATCATTCAGAGATGAACTCTATAGGATGGGAGGTAGTATTTGACCTCGAGCATAGACTACAATCAAAATGGGATTATGATCTATCATTTGACTGCCAGATAACTTGATTGCAATATGTTATATACAATCCCTGTATATTATGCGATCTTCACAAGATTGCACTCCTTCAGTTACTTTATACAACATAGGTAGAGGAGTATCAATACATCGAACCACACCACTGATAAGGAATGAATTATATTTAATGTTTCAATACATTGCCACCTCGTACCATTGATAGTATCAAGACAGCTGAAAGGCTATATATACGAAAGCACCAGAGTTTCCATAATACCTGATGGAGCCTTTGATAAATATACATATGTAGACAGTTACAATAATGTACCTCACGATCAAAAGGGTGCCACATATCTGGAGACTAAAGGATCGAAAGGTTATAATAAGTCTGCACCACAGATGTCCGAAGGACCGATATCGGTAGAGATTCTATTTGTTCATGCAGGAGAAGCTTGCAGAATTGTATGGAAAGTCCTGAATACAGTAGAGGAAGTATTATTAAATGAAGAGTATTGGTGTGAAGTGTAACACCGGGAGTGTCACCAGATGTAAGGACGTACGTCCTCGTATGGATAAATATACGTAGATACGGTTGCAAACGGGAATAAGTGATAAAGATATCAATTGTACAGTATGTAGGTAAGATAATCGCTAGCATGCCAAAAGCACTTCGCAAGGTGATTATATATGAAGGCCGCTTACCCAGCCTCGACAGCCAAGTGCACTTATGAGGGCCAAGTGCACTTACGAGAGCCAAGTGCGCTTGGGAGTCAAGTGCACTTACGAGAGCCAAGTGCGCTTGGGAGCCAAGTGCACCTGGCACCGCCATTACACCAGAGGTTTACCAGTAGAAGTAGTATTCCTACTGCTTTCAGGACTTGCATACGATGGGAGTTTAGGAGGATTTGCTCAGGATGTGGAAGTCACTTGAAAGATTCAAGACAAAGATGTTTGGCTTTCCAATACGTGTATTGTTAAGGTTTGTTCTCCTTATCAAGAAGCTTGCCCTTCTACCCTTGGAGATTCCAGAGCCCTTTATACCTCTATCCTCTTGCTTGAACACTTACTTCTATCTACGCTTTTCTCATGAGCTTCTGTATCTAACCACCCTTCACACCAATATCCCTTAAAGAATGCCCACCCTATACTCTCCTTTAGGACCTTCTGAACCTTTCCGATAAGATCTTCTCCTGTGACAAATACAATCCCTACTGATAACAGTCCTTCGGATATATAATATCCTTTCAATCACTTTAGCTCCATGTGCATGGTATTCTTTCGATCGTGAGGGGTATCAAAGACCTTGTAAAATATGATATAAATTCAGTTGTTTTTATATCTACAGCCTTTCAGCTGACTTCATATTTTCCATGGCTTGAGCTGGCAGATTATCAATCCAGTAACCATCCTACATTCCTTATCGATTGTGTGATTGACTGCATAATAGCTTCTCTGATTATGTTTGTTGTGATAATCAATTAGAGTGATATCTTATAGATCATTGATGATGTACCTGGATGCCACTTGTACTATCCTGATCCAGCTATGGTTGAGTGATCGTAGGTGATATCGCTGCAAGAGTCCCTAATGATATATAATCCTGTGAGGTGTAACATACACAATGATTCAGTAGACTAACTTATGAGAAACGTATTCATAGAAGTAATTGTTAGAATAAGAGGAAAGAGGATTAAAGATCCCTGAAAACACTGAGGGTAGAAGAGGAAGCTTTTTGATAAGAAAAACAAACCTTAACAGTATACGATTGGAACAACAAATATGTTTGGCTTGAATCTCTTTCCTTTGTTACTGTTGATACTGGTAGTAATATAGACACTATCTGGCATCACGATTCACTCGACTGCACTCAGAGGTTTCTGTCTGAAAACATCTTGAACAAGGTGATAATATTTATTATCATTTGATATCTGTCTGTGCAGTATTCATTGAATTGGTACAGATTACGATTGCCAATATCTATCACCTATACGTGATATATATATCCTTTGCGATTGTTCAGGACTTGTTTAATGGCTACAGGCTACCATTGCTACTGACAATATCAATATCCAGCATCTTTACTATATATATTATCCCTTATCTCTGGCCTCTAAATCTCATCCTGTATACTGTATGACCAATATACTATATTGAACAGTTTCACATCAGCTGTATCGTCATGAATATAGCCTCCTTGCTCTCCAGTCAGGATGTAATAGCCTGGTCCCTACAAACTTTCAATGTTGAGTATCCAAATATTCTCCCATTGTTTAGGCGGCTTGCATGTGGATACCAGTCTATGATATGCATCTTGATAAATCTAATCGACTAGAATAAGTGATTGTATGTGGGCTAGAGATCATCTATACTTTCAGTTCACAGCTATAAGCTTCAAGTGTTAAACCAAAGCTGCTGGTCGAATCGAATCCAAAGTTTCAGTAGTGGTATATGTAATGAGCCAACTCATCTCATTCTATACTTTTCAATGGTACCATCCTGTAGCTTTACATCATATTGCCAGGATTGTAAATCTGCTAACCTCTTAGATATTGACTCTGACCTCACTCATAATATATAGACTTTCATCATGAACCCATACAGCTCACCCTCAGGTGCTTTCAGAGGGTTACGGGCATAAGAGCAAATTCACATGTTGTCAGATGGAAGCCAACTATGAAAGTTCAACAACCATTTAGGCTTTCTACTGGGTTTTGTAGAAAATTTCCTTTTGGGATTTCCTTCTCGACTAGACTGTAGATAGGTATTAGACTGATCTGCACTGTACACTCAAGGTTTATCATCTGAAGCTCTGGCTAGTGGAGTAGCTCTAAACATCGGCATACCTCTAGTGGACAGTAGATCAAGAATCATGAGTTGGTTCGAATTAACCAACATCCTGATCCGCTATCACCACCATTGATATTCGACAGATAGTTTGTTATAACTACATTGGGAAATAATCCCTGCACCTGGGCGTATTAGTCACGCCTGAACAGCAGTGGTGCGCCAGGAGTGCCTGGAACATTGGTTGGCAGAGTAACATGTAAGTCCGCGACGATACGATGTGAGACACAGCAAAAACAACTCCTGGCGCTATGTATTCACACGGTCGCATGTCACTCTGCACAGCACCTTGGGACGCTTAATATACTGTGTTCTTCGTCTGGCCGGTGAATTGCATGGTGCTTGGTGCTCAGTGGCAACACTGCTCTGGGCATTGTAATGACGATGCTATGCACGGCATATTTCACCATAACTTTGCTTGCGTCCATGTCTTGGCTGAACGCAAGCAACTTGAAGGTCTGCCTAGCGGTGGTCGGTGCTCAGGGCATTGTAATAACGATGCTATGCACGGCATATTACACCATAAGGTCGTTTTCCATGGAGAACTACTTTACTTGCATCCATGTCTTGGCTGGATTCAAGTAACTTGAAGGTCTGCCTACCGGTGCTTGGTGCTTGGTGGCAATACTGCTCTGGGTATTGTAATGACGATGCTATGCATGGTATATTTCACCATAAGGTCGTTTTCCATGGAGAACCACTTTGCTTGCGTCCTTGTCTTGGCTGGATTCAAGCAACCTGAAGGTCTGCCTACCGGTGCTTGGTGCTTGGTGGTAACACTGCTCTGGGCATTGTAATGACGATGCTATGTACGGCATATTGTCTATTTACAGTTCTAACACCTTACAGTTCTAAACACCTTACAGTTCTAAACACCGTGTAGACCCTCTTCACCGCTGTATTCAACTCGTCCTCCAGCATATAACAAACATCGTTCCAGGTCGCTAGGTCTATATGACTATTGACTATCCATCCTTTATTCTCCGATTTCGACGAAATGGGCTCCTCTGGAATTAAGTGAGCTGCACCCACAATATTTCCTGCACTAAAAACTGCATATGCACCTCCAGAAGATGGTTTCACTACCCTGACTAGCTGCGACGCACTTTCCGGCATTCCACCATTGGCAGGCTTTGTCACTTCAACGTATGCTGGCCAAAAGGTATTCGTGCTGCGCGGATGGACGACTCCCAGCTTGAATAGACGAAGCATACGGTACGGTACACGTCCCTGCAGTGCCTTGTGAGACTCCTTATGTTGCGAAGTTTGAACCCATACCCAGTCATGGCGGGCAGCCCCAGAATACCATCGTTTATCTCCAGTATATCTGAGCTTCTGAATGATGCGCTCGTCATGCATGTTACCTAATTCTACCTCCAATCCATGGTAAATTGCAGCACCGCTGCTTAAGAGATCAACCGAATCGATATTAACCTGCTTGGAGTGTAAGAAATGACGGGTGGCATCGTACAGACCATTTCAGAGGACGTCGTCACTGATTGTTTTCAAGAGGCCTTGAAAATCCTTGACTTTCTCTTTTCCTTTGTGCTGCTGCGGAGATATGAACCTCAATAAACAACGTCTACTGGTAGTGGTTGCTTCTGCTGTCACTTCGGCCGTCACTTCGGCCGTCACTTCGGCCGTCACTTCGGCCGTCACTTCGGCCGTCACTTCGGCCGTCACTTCGGCCGTCACTTCCGTCGTCTGGAATGCAGCTCGTTTACAGTTCCATACGTCGCGATTGGCCTTTCTGACAGCGAATGCATCACTCCGAAGGTAGTAGTTGATTATCTGAGTATAGTAATCACCCATCTTGTTGGAGGCATTAAACCCGTCCTTATTCTGTTTCCGATGAGAACTCTCTCCGATCTCCGTCGACCACTGTTTAGGCGAACCCTACCGTTGTATCTGCTCTCAGAAATACTACATGAGATGTATCTTGGGAAAGTTGAAATCGCTACCCTCTTCAATGTATTCGGCCATTTCTGCACCAATAATACCTTTCCAGGCGTCGCGAATACGCTTTCGAAAGGCCACCGTTTTCGACATGTTTTCCTCCAACTCGGCATCCCGCTCGGCACACAATTCCGTACGTCTCTGTTTGGCCTCTGCTGCAAGTCGTTTACCAGCCCTGAATTGTTGAAACACATCCTTCGAATCGTGGAAGCGACGTAGAGCATTCTCCATGAGGTGTAGCGTTTCATCATCGTGAGAGTTATACTGGCAATAGAAATAGAACTCAATAAGAGAGCGAGAGCACTCAACTACACGGTCAAAAATACTGTGCTGAGAGGGGCTTGGGTCCCGCAGAGTATTGCGTACGACACCCACATGGAATCGTATCATCGTCTTGATTTCTCCTCCGTTCCAACTTGAAACCTCCTCATATACACATCTTGGCTTCGTCATATCAAGGTACATAGGCACCGAGAGCCAAATATCATTGAACTTGTCAAGCCGCTTATGCTGCTTGAGAAATTCATGAAGCCATGTCAGGAGGTGCTTTAATATCCCAATTTGCATCGTGTGGAGGAGATCAGGCTTGGAAAGATCGCTTGTGATGCAATCGAGATACCATAAGATGTTGAAGCCTGGATTGACATTGTGGCATTTGAGATCAGCGATGCTCTGGGGTGTATTTGAATCTGAGAGCCTACGATAGATATTATGATCCCGGAGATTGTGTCGCTCATGTCGGCGGGGTAGATTACCCATTTCCTGCATGGGGCATTCGCACCTGTAGCATACACCATTCTTGATGTTGTGAAGGTCACGGTGCTAGGGGTAATCGGCCATCCATGCAGCCAATGTCGAATAACAATGCCTGAAGTTGCCATCGGCACAGCGGGCATAGAGGGTGCCAGTGCGGGTCTCCGAGTCGGAATTGAGTAGGGGTTGCAACACATGCTGCAGCACGTTCTGAGTGACCATTCGGTTATGCTCCCTCTGAGCATTTCTTCTTTTGAGGGGGATATCACGCATCTTGACTGGAATGGGCAAAAGGGCGACCAACAACACGCTTTTCATTGTGTGCTTCATCTGTGCGGCTGCGGATATGTTGCCGATTGTCATATATATCGGCCATGCCTTCTTGTTGCCAGAGAAGTTTGTGAGGTGGGTGCCGTCAGACATGAATATCATTTGCACCAACGTGTCACCAACTGGTAGTATTGTCTACACAATTGTGAGTACTGATATTGTAAAGAGTATACTAAGAAGGAAGCTTACCTGCTTATCCCACCACCAGTCTCCCATATGTATCTCATTGTAAACACGGTGACCAGCATTATTGAAGTATCGTTTTGGGGTGTATGTAAGATGTTCCTCGTATGCGGGCTGACGGAGTAGCCATTTTGCACACTCTATAAGGTCACGGTGCCAACACTCAATTGCATCCGGATGCTGCGCATTCCATGCCATCTGCAACGTACCTTTCTTCCAGCAGTCATGGCCGGGTCCATCCTCCATCGCGTTGATTTTCTGTCGGAGGTTGTTATTCAATTTCAGAGAATCACCCACGGACTCTTTAAGGCTGCAGTTGCCCTTCAGGAAGTCATCGATGACGTCGGCGGGAAGACCTTTCGATGTGACCAGCTCGGCGAAATTGTACTCCTCCTCACTCTCGAACGGATGGAAGGGGTTGTATAAGCACTGCTCAGAATTGTGCTCAGTATTGTACTCATTGTGGGTAGGAATGTAAGCAACAGGGCCTCCCGCATCGGGATATGAGAAGCTTTTTGTATTTGCATCAAATTCGGATGGTTCTGGAGAAGGTGACGTGTGCAACAGAGGAAACACGTCAGGATCCTCAACGTGGTCATGGTTTGAATGGAAACCAGTGTGCGAATCATCGATACAACGCTGAGAGGTTTTTCGAACGCGTTCAGAGGGCTCAGTGGTGTCTATCTTCGCCTCAAGAAGTTGGGCGCGATATCGAGGGTGGTCGCTGTCAATGTGTTTGTAGAGCCTCAGGTCAGACTTGTAAGGTTTCAAGCAAACAGGGCAGAAACGATTCGGAGTTCGTATGGGAGGCATGGTGGGCGTTTTGTAGACAATGCTGAGGGCTGTATATGCTGTTGGTAGAATGTTATGAGTGTTGCCAAGCAGGGGTAATGTAATTGAGCCGCATGGCGTACAAAACTCACAGAGCCGTATATAAAATGCAAAGACCCTGGAATATCCTGCAGACAGAGTTTGTCACGATGTAGCCACGCCCAGAGCCCAATCTGACCCTAATGGCTAGGCAAATACAAGCAAGTCCATGGAATTGCTTGTTTGCTTGCTTTTTTGAAGTTTGGCCGGGCGGATGATACGAAACGCGCACAAAAACATGTGATATCACTCGTTTCGTGTGCCAAGACACGAGTTCAGAGTTCATGATACCACTGCACAGTGTCAATTGGTGGTGCCTGGTGAGGCCTATGCACTGCCAGAGATGCCGGTGACACTTCTCGAACTTCGTATGGCATGTTCTGACTGTTTGTGACACCCCACTACATCATTATGTTGGAACTTGATGTCACTGCCATATGATAGGAACCCAAACTGACAGACTTCGACGCTTTGACCTAACATTCGCATGACGAGTGTGTCTCACTCTCAAGAAGTGGTTCAAACAACGCTCAGAGTTGTATAAAACATGAGGTGTATCTTTCAGGCCGGAAAGGAAGTGCCGATGACGGCTCACACTCAGGAACGTTCCTTTTCAAGTATGATGTTTGATATCACCAACGGTTTCAACTCTTCTGCGAGCCGCTCCACACGATTCCAAGCACCTTGATGGCCCATTCTGCACTGTATATATACTGCCGTACACTCCCTCCATTTCAATTCTTCTCCATTATATCTATCTACTTCATCATTACCCATTTACAACTCTCATCGTCGTTTTCAGACACATTAACCCTAACCCTGATCGACCCCTCATACACCTCATTTACCACTCAGAACGTTGCAATGCCACCCTAAAAGATCCCATCTACCCCCTGCAAAACCGATGCAATTAAGGACACTCTCGACGTCAATCATTTCACGAAGCAGTTCATGGCCGAGCACATTCGGGGTCTTATTCGGATGTATACCATGCATGGTGGCAAGGATAATGGCGCGATTGACTTGATGTATGATATCCTTTTTTTGGACCCAGTCACTACAAGGGACTTTGCACAGTTTCAGGGGATGTGGAAGCATCAGACATCGACTCAACCACGATACATGGAATGGTGGAGAGGGTTCCGGGCATTTCTCGGAGACTCTTTCGATAAAACTCGGGTGCCGATGAACCGATATCATAAAGAAAACCCATCTTTACTTACTGACACCGATACCGACCCTGACTCCGACAACTGTGACAACTGTGACAACTGCGACAACTCCAAGCGTGGCAAAGGCGATGTCAAGAAAGACACCTGATATTGCGGGACTCCGAAGCTGCAGCCACCCTCCAACAAATGTGCAACGACACCGACAATCATGGCTTCTGCCCTCCAGAAGACACGAAAACTTCATGACATCTCCACCAATACCCTCCCTACGAGCCCAACGCCTATATACCCCTTCAGGGTTTGCATTGTCGACCCTGAAAGCTACGGCCCCGAAAGCTACGACCATTGGGATGACATCTTCGTTCACCACAGCACGAATAGATGGCATCTCACACGAGTCGAGAAGCTCATCGCAAAGGCTGTACACCGTGCTGTGGATCGCATATGTCCTGCCAGAGATGTCAGTTGCATTCTTGGGTGTCGAGTCATGCCCGGCGAAACCTCTCTGCAGCTGTGGAATGCGACTCAACTCAATGGCAACGACCCTGTGGTGACCTTCTTTTTCGTTACAGCTTACAACCCTCTCATCGTTGTGGCTGTTCTGAAGGCAATTATTGTTGCGCCTCCAAGGATTGCAAGAGCTACTCCACCACCACCACA
>MU122304.1:45148-71520 GCA_014904905.1 Wilcoxina mikolae CBS 423.85
AATACCTGGGTCCTCCAAACACGCCGAAAGAAACAAACCGGCAACAAACAACGCGGCAATAAACAACTCGGCAATAAACAACTCGGCAATAAACAACTCGGCAATAAACAACTCGGTAATGACACAACCGGAGGTGACTGCTACTCACCACGTCGAGTGTGCCTCTCTCCAAGATGTGTCATCGTCTGTTCTGGAGGAGTCAATGAGTGCCAGAGTTGCACGAATGGCGGAGACAGCACAAATTGTTCAGACGACGTTGCGAGTGGCGGTGGAGTTACAGGAATAGCAGGAGGCGAGGTCGCAAATGGCCCAAGTTTTGGTGGAGCAGGAGACAATGTATGACGTTTCGTCGGTATCCATGCTTGTTGATGAGTCGTCGCAGTCGGTGACAATTAGCATGCACCAAGATGTTAATGCGGGTATGAGCTTCACACAGCTCGGGGCGTCGTGTTTGACTCCACCATGGGGTCAGCAATTTGAGTGATGGTTTTTGGTACGTCCAACAGTGCTGCAAATGACTAGCATACTGACGCACGTAGGTTCAAGTTCGCGTTTGGTGGTTAGGTTGGCGTTTGGAGGTTGGGTTAGATTGGATTTTGGCTTTTTCCCTTTGGGTCAGGTGGAGTCGTTTTTGTATTTTACAGAGTTGTTTTTAGTCTCGTTTGTGTTTTCTTCGCATTAGTAGTATTTGATTGAGTAATCGTACACGACACTTTTGTGACAAGCTAATACGAAATCGTGTGAATCTGCCCCTATATGAGACAAGCTTTCAGGTGCAATGCTCAGCGACGTGTCAGTCCTTTTCCATACTGCATTACCCTTCGTCTACATCGCTACTGCACTCTTTTTCTGCCTTTCTGACATTCCTGCCTTTCTGACATTCCTGCCTTCTGAAAATGACCCAAACAACAAAGCCACTGCACAAGGCCATATCCTCAATTCCAAAAGCAGCACCGGCCACTCCTGCAGTTGTCTCCCCAATGCCAGGTAACGGTCATAGGAGGAAACTCACTGTGCAGTTTGACTAGCAGAAGCAAAAGCGGATGAAGGCTACAGCCTCACGTATCGAAGGTTCGATTTCGACTACCCACGTCTCCTCAGCATCTATACCCATTGTATCCGCACCAAATCCACTCCTGACACAGTCTTTGCCCCCGCCGAATCAAGCCTCCATTTCGATGTCGCCCGCACCCAGTGTCATGTCCAATATTGCTATTCGTTCAGTGACGAACCTTAGTCACCTCCGGAGTCCATACCCATCATCATCGGCTTCACAACTCATCCCATCGTCTCCACCAAGGACACCGTCGTCGGTCAGCAGTAAACGATATGGCAGTCGAAGTCTCCTTGCACCAGGTGACCTTCGAGTTACTGCTGTATTGGAGACAATGCGTCCCATAATGGAGAAGCAACTGCTGAGCGAGACACCATTTCCAACTGAAGCTGAGTTTCTGCTGGTAGCTTATACAATTCCGAGAGTGGTAGATACCGACTAACATATCCGACACAAAGTCTGTAGAGCATTCCTGGCCGAAGGCATGCAGGCAGGAAGGAGTTAATATTAGCTTCCAGGAACGTCAGAAGGAGTATCTCACGATAGTTAGGTATCTCCCAGAATTGCATTCGCACTGACTAACGTATATCAGATCAAAAACAGTTGCAATGCAGTCAGATCGCATATGATCGAGAAGGCCTGTGAGTGTGTAGGGAGACTATACAACTTTCACTGTTTCGAAGATGATGAGCGCCGCATGCCATTGATCTAATTCTTTCAGATTTTACATTCATTGTACGCCAATGCGATCGTACGAACGAACCTGATGTGAGAGAGTGCTGTCTGCAACTTGTAGCGTCGCTAAAACCACCAGGAACGAGCTAGCTACTTTCTTGCCGAGGAGATTCCACGATTTCTATATATACATTTCTTCCAACGAATTCGCAAACGCGACAGGCATTCAGAGGACTTCCATGAATGGATTCGGGAACAGACACCCCCGGCACTGATTGTGTTAACATATACGGCATTGCATCACGCACTGACAGAGTGGCAAAGAACTGGAGGTTAACCTCCAACAAAGGTTGCAATCGATGACCTCGAACCTGAAATCCGGCGCAACAGGCCCAAGTGGGAGTATTACTTCAATCGAGATAATGACGGCGGTAAGTTTGGCCTTCACAATGCATGCAATCGATCTAACATTTATTTTGCAGAGACTTACACTGATCTCATGAATATTTGGAACGATCTACCATCTCCATTGAGACAGAAGGTAATCAAGTCCATAAGGGCGGCTCTCAACAACCTTATTCTACATGAGAAAGGAGCCAATAACATGCCACCCGTTACCAAGCCTCGTCGAGTGGTATTAAACAAGGCTGCGATGGAAGCCTTGATGGTGGAGCTGGACATTGAGACTCCGGAAATTTCTGCGATTTGCATCCCCACTGCTAAAGATTTATCTTTCGATGCTGAGGATGGGATTGATGATGGCGACCATGATAGCGACGATGAGCATGATGACATTCACAGTACCAGGAGTCGTGCTCGGCGGTTTTGTGGTCCCCAGCTGGATGATGATAATGTCGAGAATGAGGAGGATGAGGGTCAGTATGAGAATGAGGATGAGAATGAGGACGAGTACAAGGGCGTAGAGTCGGAGTCGGTGGATGACTGCGAAGGAGAGAGTAGTTTAAAGGATGTGCTTCAAACTGGCTACAACGTGTAGCACGGCGTTTGGAACGAGCAGAGAGGATATGCTTCAGGCATGTTGCGACGTGTCGGGAAACTGTATATATTAGAGCTTAATATCAAACATCGTTAACAGTAACGTCACTGATACTGTATCCATCGCCCGAGATGTGAATGCACTTTAGGGCATCGTATAAACATCGCATGCAGTGAACATTGCATTATGTTACGGTGTACATTGCACTCATGCGTTACATGAGTAGTGTTGTGGATCAAAAGGTGAGCACACTGCATGGCTGTGACAGTATGATATGTACACTGTATAGCTGCGACAGTATGGAATGCTGCGTTAGGAGGTGCAAGTACAACGCCAGAGATTGTGTATACGTACGTGCAGTGTAACTCTACGACGAGGCTCAAAAGGTTTCGTCTGAAGCGTCTGATGCGCGCTAATCATTTCGGCGTCCAGAGCGCGACATGGTGTTTTTCCCGATATATATACTTATACTTACGATTATGCTTGCCCTCTCACTCACACAGGCATAGATATTACTGAGTGCATCGATATCATACTGCAGATATCTCTGGTATGTCTGACTCAGAGATCTGCTGTTCCCATGGGTCCAAGTATCACCATCCATCTAGAACTATTCATTAGAATCCTCAATACTATAGGTGTTCAGCATTATAATATTCTCCGGCTCAGGCTGTGGATGTATGTATCAGAGAGGCTTATTTATTTTTTATTTATTCATCATACAGCATGCAGCCTGCAGGATATAGCCGGTGAAGCACAAACAAATAACCATGAACAAGCACAACAAATGAAACCGAACAAAGGAAAGACGAAAAACCCCTGGCTAGGTAGCACCGCTCCACAGCCTGCTGTCACCCTTGCTCTAGTTACAAAGGAATATTCAAGAAATTATAGTGGTCTGTAACACACTTCGTACAATAGTGAAATATTGTTCAGTTTCGTTCTGCCTGGACCTACATATTATTCGGGTTCTCCCCCTGGAGTTTACCCTCCTCCACCCTTCCCCTTTCTGCTTCACTCATTCTATCCCACCATACCTCCCCCTTCCGATTGTTCCTCATGCCTCTCATCATCCTCTCCACTCTCGCTCTGATGTTCCTCCACCTCATTGTTGATAGTTCCTTGACCTACAATCCGATTGTTATCCTGCCCAAGGTATTCATCATCACAGAATTGGCCCAGGTACCACCTTCGTATTGCTATATGTGTGTCGTGCAGAAAATGTTTCAAAGGTTGCATTGCTTTGTCGGTATATAGAAGATGCTGCATGAGATATCTAGGGTGAACCACTCCAATATCTTTCCGCATTCTTTGTCTTTTGTGTTGATATAAGGGGCATCTCAAAAGAAGATGTTCTGGTGACTGGGGACCTCCATAGCAACCTGGGCAGTGGGGGGAATCAACAGAGTTCGTTGGTATTTTGAATAGGTAACTACGGAAGTAACCATGGCCTGTTCGTACTTGTATGACAGTTGAGGTAAAATGGCGGTTACAACTGGTGAAGATCTGATCTGATTTGGTACGGACCGTTCCAACATAGTTCTTTCCTTTTGCTGGGTATCGCATCCACCACTCGCTCCATTCCTGCATTTTAGCTGCTCGGATTACCCTCTTGAGGTACGATAATGAGGTATGATAGTAGGTAGGTGGTTTGTCGAGAGTGGCCTTTTTGCCAATTTGTCGGCAAGTTCGTTTCCAGGTACATCTGTATGGCCAAGAAGCCATTGTACTGGGATCGTAGTCTTGAGTGCATGGAGGTTGTTGGAGATATTGGAGAGTGCCAGGGAAGTTAACTGTCCAGGGCCAGGTTTGAAGGTATTGAGACGTTGTATGGCAGCTTGATTGTCTCTGAAGATCCATATGTGTCTTTTGGTGAGGTTATTACGTTGACATATTTGAAAGCATTTCTGTGCGACATTAACAATTCAAAGGAATTCGGCATCGTAAACTTCTTGTTGATGGCTCATTGAGTAGATCGCTTCCATGACTGCTTCTCCTGTCATTTCCATAAGGACCATAACAGTTCCTGCCTCTATGGTTTCCTTAAACATTGATCCATCTGTATAACAAACAATGTTGTGGTTATCTTTTTTCAACATTGTGTACTGTGCTTCATGGGCTTTGGCTTCCTTTTCTTTTAAAAGGGGACTAATATGTGTTTTGACTCTGCTTTCAATCCATGGTGGACAGGCAGTGGTAGAGTAGGTTTCGATCTCGGAGCTGATTGAAATCCATGGACTGAGGGTAGATAACGTTTGGATAAGACGTGTTTCAAATTTGCAGTTATTTTATTGCATGTTGTTCCAAGGAATCCAGGGTGTATTTGTGATACTGGACTCGGGAGATTCATAGAATGGAGGGAACATCAATGAACAACGTTGTCGGATTGGATGCATTTCAGAAAATATAAGTATTCGAATTGCAAATTTTCTTCGCATGTGATTAGATTGTACAGCTACCGGGGGGAGGGCAGATTTACAGGGTAGGGCTATTGTTGGTGATGTACGGAAGGCTCCAAGTATACAACAAAGGGCTGTATTCTGAACTGTCCCAAACTTCTGTTGATACGTTGCTTGCCCCTTCCACCACACTTCGGTCCTGAAGTCGCAAACAGGAATAACACATGCATTGTTTAGTTGGCGGACTGCGCTAGGGGTTAATTCTGATTTTGTATTGGCTAGTGATTTGAGGGCTCCAAGGGTTCTTTTGCCACTTGCTGCCTTCAGCAAAACATGGTGTTTCAAGTTGATTTTCCTGTCAAACCAAATACCAAACCACCTTACTACGTCCGAGACTGATGCTCTTTGTGCCAGGGGAAATGGTTGTGCCATTGGGTAGGGTAATCTATTCATCATCTGTCATATCACCATTTCGTTCATTGTGGAAACGCATCATCTCTGACTTTGGGTCGTCAAATCGTACAACATTGTTTTCGGCCCATTTGAAAGTTGTTCGTGCAGCTGCTTCCAGGCAGCGTGTATTATAGGCTTTTGATTTACTTTGAACTACAATCGCAACATCGTCAATGTAACTTGCAGTCCAGAAGCAGGGGTAGTAAAATATGAGTTCGTAGAAGAGAAGTCTGAGATACAGGAGGAACAGAATTGATGATACGGGTGATCCTTGGGAGATTTCTGTTCGGACAGGACTGAGGTCTTCCTTCCTCCCATCGAATACCAGTGCTGTTGTGCGGTTGGATAAGAAATGTTCCACTCAAAATAGAATTGGTATTGGGTAGCCCAGTTGTCGTAGGGTTTGGAGGAGACGGTCTTTGGATACATTGTCAAATACACTGCTTACATCCATAAAGAGGGCAGTGGTGATTTCTTTTGCTTGCTTTCCTTGTTCAATTTCATGTGTAAGTGCCATGGTGGCATCAATCGCTGAATGTTGTTTTTGTCCCCCTATTTGATCTTTGTGTAGTAGATTGTATTTTTCAGACATATATGCAAGTCGGTTTGCCATCAGCTTTTCAAGGATCTTCCCAAGGCAATTGAGAAGAGCAACAGGTCGGTAGGTCTTAGGTATTGAATAATCAGGTTTTCCTGGGTGGGGAATAATCACAGTGGTTGCTTGTCGCCAGCAAGTTGGGTGGTATCCTGTTGTTCCGAGTAATGCAAACAGACGATTGAATTGTTCGGTGGCTGCTAAGTGGGCATGTCGGAGACAGTGAAAGGGAAGTGCATCAGTTCCGGGGGCTTTGCATAGTGCGGAGGTAAAAATTGCTTCTTTGATTTCGGTGGGGATAAATGTTACCCATGGCAGGGTTTGTCAATGGCTGACATCAGTCGGGGGAGGTGCTACTGGTGGGGGAGAGAATATTGTAGATCGGAAAAGGGAAGCCTGTTCTTCAAAAGTATAAGGACGGACGTCCTCGTATGGATGGATACGTATATATACGGTTGCAAACGAGGATACGTGATAAAGATATCAATTGTAAGGTAAAGTAAGTAAAATAATCAATAGCGTGCCAAAAGCACTTCACGAGGTGATTATATATGAAGGGCGCTTCCCCGGCCTCGGCAGCCAAGGTCACTTACCAGGGCCAAGTGCGCTTGGGAGTCCAAGTGCACTTGGCACCGCCATTACATCATCCCCTCTTTATCCACAGACCTCCTGGGCTGCAGCATATATATATACACATAAAGGAAGACAAGATAAGGTACGTATGCCTTCGTACGTCTGCATAAGTCCCGCAACCGATCGGTGCCATCACGGCGGCCTCACAGCAGATTCGGTGCACGGAGAAATCCACCTCCAGTGTTAGGTGGTAAAACCCGTGCCGACACCATTCATACCGGGCCGAATCCATAACAAGAGAAGAAGAAAGAAGGAAACGTCAAATTGACCCTGATTACTCCAAGTCCACCTCCGAGTCGAAGCCGCTCCAGCAGGCTTGCAAGTCCATGGTTCCGAATATCCAAGTGGAGTTCCACTTTCTCCGAATCCAAGCAATTGATCTCCGCAGTGCTGGCTCAGTGATACTCGAATCGGTAAATGCCATTGGCTGACTTGCGGGTATCATTCGGTATCGTTATATCGTAGTTGACACGTGATATGCCGGACAAAGTCTCGGATTCTGACTAATCGATCGATCGTTCGTATACGATTTCTTTCGTTGAACGCGTTCGTGAACGTCATCTGACGGGCAAGCCCATCCCGGCCGGTATCGCATCGCTGCAGCAGTCAATTAGCATCATTGCATCATGTACTTATCCTGGTCATAGCTGCTGCTCTTGAGTGCTCTCGGAATTGTATGAATTTTCCAATTCCATGTCTCTGTGCTTTCGTATATTCAAGCACACGGTAGACCTCATCGATGATAGCCTGATCATGCATCTCATCGATTGACTCCAAGTTGACTGTATATCGGTAATTGGGCTTCGACTTCCCATTGTCATTCTACTTAGGATCCAGTGGTGGTTGGTTGACTTGTGTCGGCCTCGCTCGGCCCTCGATTGCAGTCATATATGGACATGTATTCGTCATGCTCGTTCGAGATGCGGTATCTAACTCGTAAGTGTGCCATAAGGTCATACTCAAGTAACCAAGTATGCTTCAGGTGCATCAAGGCAGCTATTCTCCGAGTTCCATGCCTTCGACTCCCGAATCCACGAAAGTAGTGAGTTTGCGCACGCCATGCCCATCCGAGTCTAGCTGTAGGGCACGCACCCTAAAACCTAGCCTGATATGCTTAATCACCACTATCTGCGGCGACGTCAATCGATTATCATCATGGCTTCGTTTGGTGCTCTCGGAGATAAGTCCAATTGCAGAGCATATTCGTTTGTTGATATATCTAATTCATAAGCAACCCACATACAAGGTCATAGTTACCATGAAATTCGGTGCATCTGCGCTCTCTGCTCTGAAGCTCCACGGGGTAGCCTTTTGATACGTCCATTAAGGATTGCAGCCATTGACGTACTTCCTTATGTATGCGTTCATCGTATGCCAATAGAAATCCCTACAGACTAACGCAGCAGTTTTAAGAGCTTCAAAGTGACCGGACTCAGGGTTGTCATGAAAGAGACTTATCACTTTACCGCCAAGAGCATCGTCCGCAGGGACATATATCCTCCCCTCGTAGGTCAGAGCTCCAGCGACGACACTCTATTGGTTCACGTCTTTTGGCTTTGGCTGTATCCATTGGGTTTTCGACTAGCTTACCCGAGACGTCGACCGCCAATGGGTCAGTAGCCTGAGCCTTCTTTATCGCCGGTAGGAGGTCATTGTAGTGTTCAACTGTCAGGGTCGCCAAGAGCCGTCCGACAGTCTTCTCGTAGCCACTATCATAATCGGGCCGTCTCGACAAGCCGTCAGTGGGGTTTATTGTGCCTTCCAGGTGCTCCGAGTCGATAGTGAAGTCGTAGGCCAATAAGATCTCATTGACTTCCAGCACACCTGCGAGCCATGTGCAGCTGCGAGCCAATTGCACTTAGGAGGCCAAGTGCACTTACGAGGCCAGGTGCACTTGACGTCTGCAGCATAATGGGTTAATGTTCCAGCACTTCTGGTGCGGATTTCGTCGTAGAAGCGGTTTCTCGGTTTCCGGAACGGTTATTTCCCTCTTTTGAGGTCGGTACTCCGTCGACGACTAAATGCAGTGTCGATTCTCATCGATTTTCTCGTTAAAGATGGTTTCAATTGCCATTGAGGCTTCATACTTGTAAATCTGTATCGATTGCGAATCTTTCTGCAACAATCTTAAAGTAAGCGTTTCTTAAGGAAAAGGAGTAGAGTCTCGAACATAACTTTGGGCATCGCCATCCATTCAAGTTGACTAATCGTCATCCAATTTGGCCATTTGTTTCCAGCCATTTGATTCAGAACGTGCAATTTGCACTTGTTCGACCCGTATTCAGTGGGTTCTCCTGAGATTCTGTAAGCCTCATCGAGTTTTCAGTACTGACCTCCACAATAGTTGATCCAAGGTCAAGTTCTACATGATCGTCATCCCTCATCCTGCGCCTTGCAAGCCTTTCCTGAAATCGCATATCCACGATCCAAAATGTATCATATCATGATGTGTAAAACCAATTTCCATATGAAAATCAAAATCCAAAATTCGGCCAATCAGGCCAAAGGTTTCTCCAAATCCGTTATTGATCCGGCCACCAGGGCACGAAATCAGTTCATGAATTAACCGGTCCTCCGGGCACAATATCAGTCAGTGATCTGGCCATCTCGGGACAAATCACGAAGTCAATTATTCGGCCATTCCGGCCCCAATTCATGTATCGCCAGTGCGTCTGCATTTCGAGATGTCACCCTTTGACATGGTGTCGATATTTTATCAATCGTATGTGTGTGAATTGTCATTTCTCTGGCGGCACAATCAGTGCATCTGTCGTTCCTGATATCCGGTTGCGCTATCGGTGCGCATCCATCATCTCCGCTGTATCGGCCAGTATATCTTATACAATGCCGTTTCTGCTCCACTCGTGTTAGCTAATTGATCAATGCAAAAGATGGAGCGGTAAATGTTGCGGAATCCGGAAGCCCTTTACATAACGAGTTATCCTCGAAGGGAACCCCCGCCGGCTAGTACTCCCTTCGTGACTCAGTGAGCCGGTAGTAGTTATTCAAGCTCCGCATTGTTGGTAACTCTTCTGCCGCAACTACCACTGCTGCTCCCTGCTTACCCATCCAGCATCGGAGTTCCTCATCTGAGGTCCCGCTCCATGATGATGCTCCAAGCAGCCCGGTGCACTCCCCAAATTGTAGGGTGAATGCCATGACGACCTCGTTGCTTTCAAGGAGGTGGTCGAATGAGGTTGCTGCAAGGAAACAAATGTCCGGAGGCTTACCACCGCGCCCCTGCGATGTTCCATTGGTATCCGCGTACGAGGTTCCATCGCGATTCCCATTCGTGACCTGCAGCCCACTAGGGGTTCGCAAGGCCACGAGTCGACCGGCCTTCCAGTCGATTTCCGGGTTTCGGGCCTTCAACCAAGGTAATCCCAAAAGCAAGTCGTATGCCTTCATGGGCACAATTAAGACATCCGATTCGTCAACCGGTGCCAAGCTTTCAAAATACTAAACCGAGAGAGTAGCCTTTCTACTTTCTCTTGCAGACATCATCTCGCTGCCGTCGAGACTCGAGGTTGCGATGAATGCTGGTTCGTCCTGGATGCCGAGCCGCCTTCGCAGCTTGGGCGTCATGAGCTGCCGCCGGTGGTCTTTCCACCGGAAGTTGTCTCGGCGGCCAAGTAGACGTCCATCCCGCTTGGATAATACGAAGGAGAGGTCCATCCCGTCTAGGAATGCAACCAAGTAGACGTCTATCCCGCTTGGATAAGACAAAAGAGAGGTCCATCCCATCTAGGGATGCAACCAAGTAGATGTCCATCCCGCTCGAATAAGACGAAGGAGAGGTCCATTCCGTCTAGGGATAAGACGACTCCATCGATGTGCGAAGGATCACTCGTTTTCAATTAAGAATCGATTTACTCCTGACTTGGATCACTCCCATGACGATATCAATCGGCATCGTACAGTCGGTAGTCCTTGTTGTCTCATATGGCATTCTGACTTGTTTCGATCATTCGTTTGCATGCGAATGCTTTCGTCGAACGTATTTCAATGACTTCTCGGTGGTGTGGCCATCAGGCCAATCACAAGTGTATCAGGGTCGATTGACCTCCGAATCGTCTCAGAATTGACTCTGCTCACGTCAATCAACTCCAATAGATGGAATACTTATCTTGAATCATCACCCTAGCGATGATGATCTGTATGGGTTCCGAGTAGTGACGCATTGGAAAAGGGGTATCGTAGAACCAATTAATCAACATGTGAGTATTGTTGATGAAGGTTGGCTAGCACTTGATGCTCGATTAGGTTCGATTCATCTCGCTCATCCGTTGGTATGCGATGGATTTCGTTAAACGCGTTTCGAGATCTACACAGCAGTGGTCATTCTTTCGGTGACGCATTTCTCTGGGTCTATTGACCTCCGAATCATCTCTGATTCGTCACTGCCATTGTCAATTAACTTAATTTAGGTGTGCTTATCAAGCTTCGATACTTATAGGTCATATGAGTATGTGTGTAAACGTATAACGATTGCGGTCGGTTGTTTGACTCTTCGAATCGATTGACTTCTGAATCGCCTCTGCCCCAGTCACCTGACAGATATACTTATCCAGATTCATTGTTCTAGTGATGATAATCGTTGTAGGTCGTGAATGCAGACATTTCGAGTTGTCGGGGTGCGGATCATGGCAGGTGGTGCGTCTCTTCGAGACCGATTGACATCTAAATCATCTCGGAATCGTCCCTACTACCGTCAATCAACTCAATTGGATGATTACTTATCTTGTATCGACAATCTAACGATAGTTCTCGGTGTAGGTTTGACGCGTCGAAAAAGCAAAGATATCACAAAATCCCGTGTGCGAAACGTATCTGGTGACTGAAAAGCGATTATAGTCTAAGGACGTACGTCCTCGTATGGATGGATACGTGTAGATACGGTTGCAAACGGGGATACGTGATAAAGATATCAATTGTAAGGTAAAGTAAGTAATATAATCGCTAGCGATCCAAAAGCACTTCGTGAGGTAATTATATATGAAGGGCGCTTACCTGGCCTTGGCAGCCAAGTGCACTGGCGAGGGCCAAGTGCGCTTGGGAGCCAACTGCACTTACGAGAGCCAAGTGCGCTTGGGAACCCAAGTGCACTTGGCACCACCATTACAAAAAGTAACATCTGTTATGTTGGAGAATGTCATGGGTGGTGTTCTCTGGGTTTTGCTTGGTTTGGTGCACCAGAGGGCAGTAAATATTTCAGTGCCTTGTGCATTTGCTAAAAGTTCAATCCACATTGAGGTTTTGGAGGAGTGGATATCCCGGAGGTATTGGTTCCAAACAGCTTTGAACTTGATAAGATGGCTGTCTTGACAAGTTTTCTTCCACTACTTCTGGACTGGGTTCATATTTGTTCGGGAGTTTTTGAGTTGGGGTGTCCACCAGCATTTCGAATGCCTTGTAATTTGGAGGACAGGGGTGGATGCTCTTACAGCATCAAGAATCATGTCTCGTAGCAGTTCGGCAGATTTAACAATGTTTGATTCGGTTGGCTGTTCGTGTAGGTATTGTCAGACCATTCGTCATTCATAGGAAAATTTGTTGATAGTTTTGGAGAATATCTCCAAATCTGTTTTATTCCAGTTGTATCAAATCGTGTTGGAGTCGGTGGTAACTATTTCAGATTCTGCCACAATATCGAATCGAAATGTTGTATAGTCTGAGCCAGTTGAGGCGTTGTCATCCACTGCCGAATTTATAACTGAGTCATGGATAGCTTGTGATGTAAGGGCAAGGTCGATAATAGAGGTTCCCTTGCCAGTTCGGTAATAGTATGTTGGGATGTCCGGTTCATTGAGGTGGGAAAGGTTGTCAGTTTCCATGATCTGAACAATTTTATTGGCACGTTTGGGTGTTTTGATTTGTAAACTCCACCATGCATGATGGACATTCATATCACCAGCAATAATGCATCGTTCAGGCAATGGGATTTTGATGAAGCTTCTTGAGATGTTGTAGAGGTTAGAGGATCCTTCATGTTCATTATAAATATTGAAGACCGTGATCAGTGCAATTGAGGGAGTTACTATTTCAAGGACTTGAATATCTGGATTCTGGCTGATGTCGGTACGTGGGGAGCATTTGATATAGGGGTTATTTTTGGTCACACAAGCAATTGTCCTATTGTGTTTTCTTAAGTTTTTAGGTGGTATCAGAAGCTCAAAAACTGGGTGTGTTGTAATGAATGTATTATCTGGGTTCAATCAAGATTCGTGGATTAAAAGAAGGTTGGCCATTCCAACTGCAAAGTCAAGAAGTGTATTGATAACTAAGGAGGAACGGTTGCAATTATGTTGTATAATTCGAATTTTTGTTGATGAATCAGGAGGTTGTTTAGGTATGGATGGGGGCTGGGTAGTCTTTCATAAACTTGGCTCGTACCTCGGCACGGAGGGTAGTTATTGTTGAGAATTTGGAATCATTGGCTCGGTGATTTCCCTTGCAGTTGAAACATTTGACAATATCATGGTCGCACTGTTTGCCTTTGCTAGGACATGATCCACATGAGTGGGAACTGGTAGTGTGAGGTTCGGCACATATATTACATATGGCAGATTGTTTGCAGCAAAGGTAGGAAGGGCCAAATTGTTGACAATTAGTATATTGATCGGTTGGTCGGGATACCACATATTGTTCAGCCATGGGTGTTTTTCCGTCTACTTGAACTCCGTGGTCTTATATAAGCTTTGCTTCGTGTTCAACGTGGACTGCAATAACCATTGTGGTTGTTTTCTAATAAGGTCGTATCTCTGGCTTTGTCAGGGATCGTGATAGGGTTGTAAGCTTGATATGATTGTTGTTCATTTCAATATCTTCTTTCAATAATTGCATACCCGTTTCACATTCGGGAAACATATTAATGTCGATGGAGTGAACCATCATTCGGATCCAGGTTTCATGTTGTTTGAGACTCTGTGCATTTGTATCAACTGAACGAACTGTTTCCTCAATAGTTGCTTTGTGAGCTAGTACCAATTCAACAGGACACGCATCAGCAGTAAGGAGGACCAGGTTGTGTAAGTAGTTTGCAGAAATATGGCCAATATTGCCAAGGTGTCAGCCTGGTACCTACAGAGAGTGGCATTGATTGCAAGTTTGAGTTGGATAAGGTCGGCAGTGACTGGTTGATCACTGTGTCGCGTAATTACCAGTGTGCGTTGTTTTTTGGTAAGGGGGCGGAGATTCAGTGTAAGGTCCATTCTTGTCTTTCGGGGGATCTTTCTTTGCACATGCCGATGCAATTGCTGACCATAATGTGGGCTTTAAGGAAGTCCCTGCTGGGATTGCTGGTATTAGTAGGGCTGGAGGTACTGGCGGTGCATCTTTTTGTGAGGCTGGAATTTGTACAGGATATTCGACTCGTTGCCCAAGGGTTGCGATAGTGTTGAGGGCAATTTTATGATTGGTTTCAATTGAAGTCAAGCGAGTTACCAATTTTAGGTTTTGGGTGATAAGATGTTTGTTGATTTTAAGAATATCCTTGTGAAGCGGTTCAAGGATGGCTTTGAATACCTGATGAATTCTATCTTCGTCTTCATCGTTTGGATCCAATAGGTTGGTTGAGGGGTATTGATAATCTTCATCTTCAGAATCATTATCGTCTTCAGAGCATTGGTCTTCAATCTCATCTTTCTCTGGGACATCTCCAAGATCCAAAACTGCATCTCCAGAGTTTCCGATATTATCAGGGTGGATTGGTTGTTGAGGTTGGGATGATGGTTGGGGTGGTCCATAGGATGCTCTGTTATGAGCTGTACCAATGGCCTTACGAGTGCTCAAACGTGCACAAGTAATATTGAGCTGTGGGTATGGTGAGCTCGACTGCAGTCTGTGTGAGCTGCCATATTTATCTTTCCATCCTCGTTTAGATTTGAAGCCCGTATGGACTGTGCTTGATACAGCTGGGGCATCCATTGTGGAGAGTGAGTCTGAACTTGGATTTGGGTAAATTTGCATTTTGTATGTACTGGAAGCACCAGGCTGCGGTGGGGGTGGCATTGGGTCTGACATGAATGTCTTGCCAGAGTTCACTATATTCTAAATATGTTACAGTTATTGTAATTTTTTAAGTATTTTGAAATTGGTAAATATCCAACGTGTAAATATTGTTATATGTGGTCTCGGTACCACCTGTACCCAGAGGGGGTTAGAGCTTCACCTCTTTTGTCCTAGCAAGGTGTTGGAGCCTTGTACTAAAGTCTTTGCCTCCTTACAGCAGGTACAGAGACACCCTAAGGGCTGTAAAACTACTGCAAGAAAGGAAGTGCAACATAACTCTGGAGGATTCACCCAAAGACTCTAGGAGCCCATGGCGGCAGAGTAGCCACACATCGTCGCCTACACCCTGGTAGTTCTGCTGGGCCCCAGTGGCCAAAAGGTATGAATGGCAGGTATATAAGGTTAGGAGGGTGGGTAAAAAGTGCGAAAATTCGAAAATCGAAAATTGAGAATCGGTCGTCGCCAACTCAAATCTTGTCCGATTATGCTAAACCTTCGGCAAGTTAGACCTAGAAGTGTATCACAACTGTGATACCGAGGGCGTTCGGAAAGAATGAAAACTCGTACAGAATTGATGAGATTCGAAATCGTGTTTTTGACTTCGAGAACCTTTGGCCCAGAGAGTCTGGGGGTGGTAGGGAGGTATGGATGGTTTATGCTAAGGGCTTTAAAGGCCGCTGAATCGATTGCCATTGTCCGTGTGTGAATTGGAGTTCATTCCGCTGAGATAGAGGGGGGGTATGTGTGAAAAAGCGACTTTTCGATGAATTGGTGTAACTATTGCAAATCATGAGCTTTTGGTCTGAAATTGAAGCGTGGGCCTCGTTTATATGTAGACTCAATGCTCCTAAAGTATGACGTCAATTGCAAAAGAATTGGTTGTTGAATAATCGGTGGGGTTCCTTTTGCAGGGAGGGAAAAGAGGGGGTAAGGAGTCCAGCTTTCCACACAGCAACAATAAAGGTCCTGTGAAAGAGATGCCCTATCGTAGGGGGGTAATCAGGGGTAAGAAATCGATTTGCAGTGTCCATTTGTCAATAGCTATTGTGGTTGTTAATTTATGTTCGAAAATCGGTTTTGCTGGTGTGGTTGTTGCTTTTCCTCGCTCAGGATGTGAAAGTCACTAAAAGATTATACGGATGGATCAATGTTGAAGGAAAACATAGGGGCAGGAACAGGTGTGGAAATGACCGGAGAAGCAGTCATGTAAGTAACCTACCCAATGGGCCATCAACAAGAAGTTTACAATGCTTAATTACTTGGAATTCTTAAAGCCGTACAGAAGTCCTTTCAGATATGTCAACGTAATAACCTCACCAAAGGACACATATGGATCTTCACAGACAATCAAGATGTCATACAATGTCTTAATACTTTCAAACCTGGCCCTGGACAGTCCACTTCCCTGGCACTCTCCAATATCTCCAACAACCTCCATGCACTCAAGACTACGATCACCGTACAATGGGTTCCTGGCCATACAGATGTACCTGGAAACGAACTTGCCGACAGGTTGGCAACAAAGGCCACTCTCGAAAAATCACCCACCTACTATAATACCTCCTCATCCTACCTCAATAGGGTTACCCGAGCAGCTAAAATACAGGAATGGAGTGAGTGGTGGATGTGACACCCAGCAAAGGGAAAGAACAATGTTGGAACTTTCCGTACCAAACCAGACAACATCTTAACCAGTGGTAACTACCAGTTTACCTCAACGGTCACACAATTACGAGCTGGCCATGGTGACTTCCACAGTTACCTATACAAAATACCAATGAACTCTGTTGACTCCCACCACTGCCCATGTTGCTATGGAGGTCCCCAGTCACCAGAACATCTTCTTTTGAGATGCGCCTTATATCAACGTGAAAGACAAAGAATGCGGAAAGATATTCGAGTGGTTCACCCTCAATATCTCTGGAAGTATCTTCTATATACCGACAAAGCGATGAAACCTTTGAAACATTTTCTGAACGACACACATATAGCAACACGAAGGTGGTACCTGGGCCAATTCCGTGATGATGAATACCTTGGGCATGGTGACAATCTGATTGTTGGTCAGGGAACTGTCAACAATGAGGAGGAGGAATATCAGAGTGAGAGTGGAGAGGAGGATGAGCGGCAGGATAAAGAATCAGAAGGAGGAGGTGTGGTTGGAGAGAATGAGCGAAGGTGAACGGGGAAGGGTGATGGAGGGTAAACTCCAGGGGGAGAACCCGCATGATATGCAGGACCAGGCAGAACGAAACTGACAGATTCTTCTCTATTGTACGAAGTGTGTTATAGACCACTATGATTTCTTGAATATTTCTTTGTAACTATAGCAGGGGTGACGGGAGTGTGTGGAGCAGTGCTACCTAGCCAGAGGTTTTTCGTTTTTCCTTTGTTCAGTTTCATTTGTCATTCTTGTTCATGGTCATTTGTTTGTACTTCACCGCTATAGCCTGCGGGCTGCATGCTGTATGATGAATCAATAAATAAATAAAAGTCACTAAAAGATGAAGATTCAAGACAAAGGTGTTTGGCTTTCAATGCGTATATTGTTAAGGCTTGTTTTCCTCTTCAAGAAGCTTGCCCTTCTACCCTCGGAGATTCTAGAGGTCTTTATTCCTCTATCCTCTCACTCTAATAATTACTTCTATCTACACTTTCCTCATGAGCTCCTCTACCTATCCTTACTTTCCAACCAATACCCTGCCTGCCGTTCAGTGCTCTTCCGGACCTTCCCAATCTTTCCGCTTGGATCTCTAACTCAGACAAATAGAACTCCTACTGACATCAGTCCTTCAAACATCTGTGGTCCGGACCTATCGTATCCTCTCCATCTCTTTGCTTCCAGACGAATGGTATGCTTTCGATCGTGAGGGACATTAGAGACTTCGTCAGCTTCGTTGCACACGCAGGTGCTTTCACAGCTATAGCCTCTCAGCTGTCTTCGCATTATCAATGGCGTGAGATGGCAGAGCATCGGCCCAATAACCACCTTTGACTTCTTATCAGTGGTTTGGTTGACTGCATGACAGCTCATCTGATTTCGTTAGGTGCGAGTGATATTCTGTGTAGTTTCGATGACGTTCAGAGATGGAACTTGTACTATCCCGATACAGCTATCGTCGAATGATCGTAGGTGACTCCGCTCCGGTCACCTTTGGTGATGTACAACATATGAGGTGTAATATAACTGGACACGATCACACTGTGCTGGCCGGACACAATCGAGACATACTGATTCTCAGCTACCGGATGATGATCAAGCTGTATTGCCTCTCGTCTGGCATCATGCAATCCAGTCAAGCTGACTGGTGGTGATCATCTTGGCTCCCTGGACCCAATAGATACAGGCTGGTTCTCAGCTGACAGTATCTGATCGATCAGATCTGGATGGAATCATCAGCATTTCAATCGGGTATACTTGGAGATTCATTTTGATGTCAAGCTGGACTGGCTCTCAACTGACTTGACATGATCGAGGCATGCTGGTTCTGGGCTGGCTGGACGAAAATATTAGTGTTGGCAACAAACCAGATCTAACTCACCAGGGGTTTGACGCGGGTTCAATTTGTGATTTGGCAAAGTTTTGAGATTTGACTTACAGTACAAAACGAATCTCAGAAATTGCAAATGCAAATAACTAAATAAGATCTTGGCCGATCAGCTCGATCTTTGAATCATCTTGTACCACCAGAAGTATGCTTCAAGATGAACAACAATTGAACTGATGAGACAACTTCTCGCTTACTTATGATTGTTTCAAGTTGTGGGGTGAAATTGTGGGGTTTAAGGGAGACAGTCTTGGCAAGGATCTGCTTCGTTCGAACGGAACCGATTTGTTACTGGTACAAATTCGCGATAGTTAGTTGCCAACATGAGATGCAATACAGCCAGGATGGCTTTCGGCTTGTTGGAGATAATCAATAAGGACCGGCTAATTACATCAATTAAAATGTTCTGATTATTTTTCAGCATC
The DNA here is from genome assembly GCA_014904905.1 of Wilcoxina mikolae CBS 423.85. Taxonomy (NCBI): domain Eukaryota; kingdom Fungi; phylum Ascomycota; class Pezizomycetes; order Pezizales; family Pyronemataceae; genus Wilcoxina; species Wilcoxina mikolae. Next base: position 63,938 of record MU122304.1, read on the forward strand.
GCAAACAAACAGAGTGACTGTGTGAGAGACAGAAAAAAGTATAATAGAGTTGAACTCAGAACTTGGAGTGCAAATACGGTTGAATATAAGAGGATAAAAAATGGAGTCAGACAATACAAAGTGTACTTGTATGCCATATGTACTTACAAGGCCAGGTACACTTACAAGGCGATGTACACATACGAAGCAAAGCACACTTACAAGGCCATGTATCCCTGCGAGCCAAGTGTACTTACGGGGCCATATGTACCTCTGAGCCAAGTGCACTTATGAGGCCATGTGTACTCATGAGCCAAGTATACCTGTAAACCAAGTGCACTTACAATGCCAGGTGCTCTTGCATGCGAAGTAAATCAGGTACCGCCATTACACTGGGTCTTGACCGGCTGGATGCAATCAAGCAGGACTGGCAGACAGCTGGGCTGCCACTCGGTTGGCTGGATGCGATCGAGCCAGACTGACTTATAGCTAACAAGATGTAATCGAACCTGACTGGCTCTCAGATGGATGTATGTGATTCAATCGGGCTGGCTCATGGCTGGCTGGATGAAATCAAATCGGGCTGTTCACACCTGGGCAAATGTGATGAAACTGGACTGACGCTCGACTGGCAGGTCAGTATGAAATTGAAATGGGCAGACTAAGAATACAGTAGTTTGTGTGTTCCAAGGTCCTGTTCAGAGTGATATGCGACTGTATGAATACCTAGCACCAAGAGTTGTTTCCATTCTACCTTACATCGTATCTTGGCAGACCTACATATTACCCGGCCTTCCGATGTTCCAGGTACTCCAGGTATGCAACCTACATCTAGGTGTGACTAATGTACCCTGGCACACAGATTTGTTCCCAGTAAACCTGTTCAATAACAGCTTGTTTACCATAGATTGAAAATAGAGTCTGAATATATATCAATCACTGTTCAGAAGAAGAGGAAACCAAAGTCCTCGAATACACTATATGGTATGGAAACAAGATAATCACAATATTATTGGTTATACTGACAGATCAATACTGAAAGCAAATATTGGGATAGGAGTTGTAGTGGACATCGGGAAAAAATCCCTGAGCCTGGGCATATTGATCACGCCCGGATGTCGGTGGTACACCAGGAGCGCCTGGAACATCGGTGGCCAGGGTAATATGTAAGTCCGTGATGATACGATATGAGGCACTGCAAAAACAACTCCTGGCGCTAGGTTTTCACACGGTCGCATATCACTCTGCACAGCGCCTTGGGACGCTTAATATACTGTGTTCTTCATCTGGCGGTTCCAATTGCATGGTGACCAGCCAGCTGTCAGCCAGCCAGCCGAGAGCCAACCCAGCTCGATCATCTCCCGCCAGCCGAGAGCCAGTCCGGCTCAATCTCGTCCAGCCAGACCAGCTCAATCATCTCCCGCCCGCAGTAAGGCAGCACGGCTCGATCGCATCCAGCCAGCCGAGAGCCAGCCCAGCTCGACCATCTCCCGCCAGCGGTGAGCCAGCCCTGCTCAAACACGTCCAGCCAGCGGACAGCCAGTCCGGCTCAATCTCGTCCAGCCAGACCAGCTCAATCATCTCCCGCCTGCAGTAAGGCAGCACGGCTCGATCGCATCCAGCCAGCCGAGAGCCAGCCCAGCTCGACCATCTCCCGCCAGCGGTGAGCCAGCCCTGTTCAAACACGTCCAGCCAGCGGACAGCCAGCCCTGCTCGATCATCTCTCGCCAGCAGAGAGCCAGCCTGGCTCGATCGCTTCCATCCAGCCGAGAGTCAGCCCAGCTCGACCATCTCCTGCCAGCGGTGAGCCAGCCCTGCTCAAACACGTCCAGCCAGCCGAGAGCCAGCCCTGCTCGATCATCTCCTGCGAGCGGAGAGCCAGCCAGGCTCGATCCCTTCCAGCCAGCCGAGAGCCAGCCCAGCTCGATCATCTCCAGCGAGCCGTGAGCCAGCCAAGCTCGATCATCTCCCGCCAGCGGTAAGGCAGCCAGGCTCGATCGCGTCCAGCCCGCCGAGAGCCAGCCCAGCTCGACCATCTGCCGCAAGCCGTGAGCCAGCCCTGCTCAAACACGTCCAGCCAGTGCACAGCCACCCCTGCTCGATCATCTCCCGCCAGCGGAGAGTCAGCCGGGCTCGATCGCTTCCAGCCAGCCCAGAGCCAGCCCAGCTCGATCATCTCCAGCCAGCCGTGAGCCAACCAAGCTCGATCATCTCCCTTCAGCGGAGAGCCAGTCTGGCTCAATCGCATCCAGCCAGCCCGGCTCAATCACCTCCCGCCAGTGATAAGGCAGCCTGGCTCGATTACGTCCAGCCTGCCAGGAGCCAGACCAGCTCAATCATCTCCGGCCAGCCGTGAACCAGCCAAGCTCGATCATATCCGGCCAGCCGTGAGCCAGCCAAGCTCGATCATCACCCGCCAGCGGAGAGCCAGCCCGGCTCGATCCCGTCCAACCAGCCGAGACCCAGTGTAATGGCAGTGCCAGGTGCACTTGACCTGTAAGTGCACTTGGCCTCGTAAGTGCACTTGGCTTGTAAGTGCATTTGGTCTTGTAAGTACACTTGGCCTTGTAAGTGCACTTGGCTCTCGTAAGTGCACTTGGCTCGCAGGCGTACTTAGCCTTCGTAAGTGCACTTGGCTGTCAGGCGCACTTGGCCCTCCTAGGTACACTTGGCAGCCGAGGCCGGGTAAGTGCCCTTCATATATAGTCTGATCCTTTTCCCCCCATGCTTTCAACCGAATTTGCACTCTAAGTTCTAAGTTCTAAGTTCTAAGTTCTCAGTTCTAAGTTCAATTCTATGATACTTTTCTCTCTCTCTCTCACAGTCATAGTCTTTATTTGCAATGCTGACAGATATACAGACAATTATAACCGAGGTAATCAGCCGGTCCTTATCGATCATCTGCAGCCAGCAGAAAGCCAGACGGGCTCGATCGCGTCCAGCCAGCGGTGAGCCAGCACGGCTCGATTGTGTTCAGCCTGCCTATAGCAAGCCCAGCTCGACCTCCAAGTACACCCGATCGATATGCTAATGGTTCCATTCAGATCTGCTCGATCGCGTCCAGCCAGCGATGAGCCAGCATGGCTCGATCGCATCCCGCCAGCGGACAGCCAGCCCAGCTCAACCTCCAAGCACACCTGATCAAAATGCTAATGATTCCGTCCAGATCTGCTCTTTGTATAAAGCCAGCCAAGAGCCAGCACAGCTCAATCGCGTCCAGCCAGCGGTGAGCCAGAATCGCTCGATCGCGTCCAGCCAGCCGACAGCCAGCCCAGCTCGACCTCCAAGCACACCTGATCCATATGCTAATGTTTCCGTTCAGATCTGCTTGATCGTGTCCAGCCAGCGGTGAGCAAGTACAGCTCGATCGCGTCCGGCCAGCCGACAGCCAGCCCGGCTCGACCTTCAAGTGCACCTGATGGAAATACTAATGTTTCCGTCCAGATCTGCTCGTTGCATACATGCAGCTGAAAGCCAGCACCGCTCGATCACGTGTAGCCAGTATGGCTCGACCGCCAGCCCAGCTCGACCTCCTTACGCACCGGATCGAAATGCTAATGTTTCTGTCCAGATCTGCTCGTCGCATACAGCCAGCCAATCACAATCGTCTCCAGCCAGCTGAGCCAGGCTAGCCCAACCGTTTGCATCCAGCCTGTATCGATCTTCTCCGCCCGTGATCTAGCTCTAAGTGCTGCCCCAAGTGCATCCAAGATCTACCATGATTTGTTGTATATAGTTAGCAATAAATTTGTGAAGCAAGTAATCAATTGACTGCCCTGGTAAATCAAGGCTGTGACCGGGATTCAAGGCTGCGACCGTACAGTGTGCTGCGTATGGAAATAAATGCTCCACCTGTAAGTGTGTATGGACGCAAATGCTGTGTCTGTAAGTGTGTCTGGACGCAAATGCTGCGACTGTAGTGCCAGGGTAGTGCCAGGGTACGACGAGGCTCAAGAGGTTTCGTCTGAAGCGTCCAATGCGTCCTAGCCATTCCGGCGTCCAAGGTACCACTTGGATGTTTTCCCTATGGAGATAATTGGCAAAGCAGCCATTGGAGCAATCTACCTAATAGGTCATCAACAAGAAGTTTACAATGTACAGAAACTTGTATCCTTGAGGCTGCAAAGAAATGCCTTGAGATATACCAATGTAATAACCTCACCAAAAGATATATACGAATCTTCACAGACAACTAAGCTGCCGTACATTATTTCAACAGTCTCAAATCGAGTCATGGACAGTCCGCTTTCCTGGTAGTCTTCAACGTTTTCAATAACCTCCACACATTCAAAACTACAATTACAGGACAATAGGTACCTGACCACACTGACATACCTGAAATTGAACCTGACAACAAGTTCGCAAAACAGGCCACTCTTGAAAAATGAACTACCTATTATAACACCATCTTATTCTACTTCAGAATGGTGATCTGAGTAGCCAAGATGCAGGAGTACAGTAATTTGGAGATACCACACCCAGCAAAGAAAATATTCTATTGGAACATGTCACACCAAACCAGACCATATCTTTACAAGAGACAATTGTCAGTTTTCATCAACAGTCAAACAAATACGAACTGAACATCGGTACTCTTGCTGTTTACTATACAAAATACCAACCAACTCGGTTGACTCCCCCTACTGTTCATACAGATATGGAGGTTCTAATACAAGGCCAGAAACAGAGAAGCCTAAGAGGAGCTGGAACGCAAGCCGTGACTATCTGGACAAGAACGAATGATGAGACGAAAAGAAGACAAGATTGTAGTTTTTGATTGATTGTAATGATGATTGGGAGAGAAGGTCTCCCGAACTGAACTACGCTAAGAATGAGGTGCGGCTCTGCTCAGGGTTCTGTTCCACAACGTACTAGTCATATTTGACTCTTCAACACCCACCCCCTTCAGAGATGGCTGAAGCTCTTTGAAGAGACGATGGGTATCAAAACAAACTGTAACACTCAACAAACTTTTAATGTAACACAAAGGTCGAAAGTAAACGGCTCGCAGGCCTAAGAGTAAAAACTTCACAAGTAAAGAGTGGCCCGAAGGCCAAAATAAGCACCATCGACTCCGCGGTGGAAGCACTTATCCCCTTGATACCACCGGGTAAAAATCATAAAATCTTTTGGAAACCTTCAGACGATAGAGTTGCTTGCAACTTAGACTTCCCAGGATGGGATCATTCCTCAGCATATATGGCTTGACTTTGTCGGTAGGCCACCCCTTAAGAACGTAATAAGAGAAGGGTACTCGGAGATCAAGCTTCGTCTGGCTGGAAAAGGCAATGATGATGATGACTGGTCCAAACCAACACGGCTCGAATGGGTTTCCGAACTTTCCGGCAATCTTATAATTCTGATAGAGGACCCAGTCTCCGACGGAGTAGACGTGTTTGCGGATTCCGGAATCGTACTTTTCAACTTGCTGCTTCCAAACGGTAAGTTGACGGTCGACTGCTTCAGACCTATAAGCATCTAGGCGTGCAAGACGATATTTCAGAAGCAAATCCGTATCCTCAGAAGCCAAAGAAACAGGCACAGAAGCGGGCTGGATAAGGTTCTGAATGATCGAATGCGGCTGATACCACAATAGTAGCTCTGCGGGGGTCTTTCCCATCGAGTACTGGAAACGTATATTGAATACGTACTGAATTGCTGGGAGATACTTCGCCCAGGAGGAACCATGCTCTGATAGGATCTTCCTCAAACTAGCCTTGCAAGAACGAATGGTACGCTCCGCTTGTCCTTGACCTTTGGCAACTCCAGGCGATCTGAATACCCAACGGATTCCTTTCTCACTAGCCCAGGTCTCGACTTTATGATTGTCGAAATGGGAACCATGGTCCGAATGGGTAACGTATGAAGGCCCATAACGAGATATGAAGGACTCCAAACACTTGATAGTAGCTTTTCGGGTTGCGACGGTGATGGGGAGAATTTCCAACCAACCGGTAAAGTTGTCGACGTAGTAAAGACAGTACGAAAGTCCTCCGGTAGTCGGTTTATAAGGTCCGGAATAGTCAACAGTAACGATTTGGAATGGCTGCAGGCACACAATCGGACGAAATGGCTGGGTACGATACTCAGAACTAACTGAGAACTTCTGACAAGTATTGCAAGTCTTGACGTAATCGAAAGTATCCTTACGAACAGAAGGCCAATAGAAAGCATCGTAAATACGGCGATAGGTGATCTCCCCCGCATAATGACCAGCACATGGATAGTCGTGAAAACTCTGTAAAATGAGAACGATCTCTGACTGTTTAGGAACCGGAACCCAATTATCGAAGCGATTGATGTATAGCAAACGTTCGGATTTTTCGTCTTTCATTTCCAGTTTGTAGGATAAATCTATCATGCGCACACGCCTTTTTTCTCCTTTAGACAAGTCTTTCGGGAAAGAGCCAGTTCTGAGGAACATGATGAGGGAATTCGTCCAAGAGTCCCAATTGGTGCGTGAGAGCAGGCTCAAGGCGAGACTCGAAGGACAGTTAAGGGGGGAATCTCGAGGCTTGTGAAGTTCGTCAATAATGCGTTTCTGTTCGTCCTCTATCTTCACGACAAGCTCTCTAGGAACTCTCAACAAAGAGTCCGCAAAGAAATTGGAAATGCCAGAGGCGTGGAAAAGTTCGTAATCATATTCCTGGAGGGCTAGAATCCAACCGTTAATCTTCATATTGGTGGATGCTTTGGCAAAAGCTTGAGCGACCGGAAGGCAGTCGGAGAATATGAACAACCGGGAACCCAAAAGTAAGTGTCGATTTTGAGTAACAAACCAGTAGATGGCATATGCTTCCCTCTGCGGCTGAGGCCATCTAGACTAAGTATCGTTAAGAACCTTACTGAGGAAAACCACCGGCTTCGTCTGTCTCATGTAAGCCTTAGCCTCTCCATCGTCCATCCTTCTCTTGACTTCTTTTGCTCCATCCTTTCCATCATTTCCAACACATTCAAACAAACCACCACTCTGAGGATCAAACTCCCGCACAACCTTCTCTATGAACTTTCCCACATCAACTGCCTCCTGCCTCGACTCCTCTGCTAATTCTTCTTCATTTTCTTGCTCCCTCTCTACTCCTTCCTTCTCATCAACCAAACGCTTCTCCTGTTACGGGGATACTTATGACCGAACCACCGTCGTAAGTAAGGCCGCCTACTTTTCAGAAGTCATAGGTATCCTGAAAATCTTCCTCGTCGCGCAAGAACTCGGAATATGATTCTTCCTCGTCCTCAGGAGGATTGTTGTAATAAGCTGAAGGAAGCTCACCAGTGTAAAACCAGTGACAATATTCAAAGGCGATATCGTGGGGCGAGATAAATCCGCGTGCATACCAGAAATCGTGATGTGTGACTGCTCGTTCACAAAGTGCGTGTACGTAAAGAACAACAGAGTCAAGATCTCGAAAATGTAAAGACATATATTCTTAAAGTAAAAAACTTAATAATATTTTAGATTCTTGTCCGCTGGTGTGTTCTGACTGTGGATTGCTGCTAGAGCTTGATGTTTTTACTTTGCGGGTGCAAAGGTGGTTCTTTTATAGAGCGAGTTACTCGTCTACTCTCTATGACTTCAGTGTTTGTACTAAGATAGCTATGGCCTC
>MU122304.1:80703-94420 GCA_014904905.1 Wilcoxina mikolae CBS 423.85
CCCTAACTATCGGGGGCCTAGGCATATAGTAGCATACCACCCTAAGTGTTCGGGGCTGATGAATCCGCCAGCTAAGTGTCGTGACTATCGCTGTTTGATCGAGAAGGTGCACTGCCCTCGCACGGGTTAATCATTCCGCTTTGTCCGGGCTCGGTATTGGATATGCGTAGCTTCGTCGCTCAGAGGATAGGATAGCTGCGGGTGTGATGTTGGCCATTAATAGCGACAGGTGATCAACCGCAGATTGCCATGGACATCCTCCGTACCTCGTACACCTGCTAAGGGACAGCCTCTAATATCTCCAACTGACCAAACACACACGCTATACTCCACGGTGAAGCGTCAAGCATCATGACAATGGGCTCGAAGTCTCGGAAAGGTGGCAAAATGACATCCATGTTCAAGTCTGATGCGAGCATCTCCAATTTTTGCTGATCCTCGTCTGACCACTTAAACATGTAATCGTCTTGAATCTTCATAAGCTTTTTCCTTTCTTTTGGCAAGTGCTTCCTTTCGGGAGAATTCACAAGGGTTTTCCATCCTCGGAGTTTATCGCAAAGGAACTTTGACTTTCCAACAACATTCAGAATATATATGGACGTGTACCTTAAGCAAGCGTGAATGCGCTGCACCTGCTCAGGTCCAGTAACAGTCTGCCGAAGAATAGTCTGGAACTTTGATACCAATTCGGGAGATTTAGAGATTCATTGACGAGATAACACATGGCCGAGCGTCTTTTTCCTCTTGGCCAACAGCGGAAACTTGGTAGCATTAATAGACATGTTTGCTTTCTTGAAGGTGGGAAAGACGATTTGCTCAAGAGTATCGAGTTGCGTGTCCACAGCCTCCGAGTCCGTCATGGTAAGGCCAGTAACATTAGAGATCTGCTTTCCGTCGCCCAGTTCGATATTGTCGAGGTAAACTTGCAATCTTGTGCTAACCCATTGATCGAACAATTTGTGCATCAGGCGCGAATAGGTTCCAGGTCCGCCCTGCACTCTGAAAGGCATGAAGAGCCAATGGAAAACCCTCCATCCAGGTACCACAAAGGCAGTCAATTCCGCGTTTTCACCATTAGGGATAGTGAAGAACCCCGAGAAACCATCAACAGACGAGAAACGTAAATATCCACTAAGGTTCCTAAGGCACTCATCCAAAATTGGAATCTCCCACACGACACAATAACATTGAGAATTATGATAGAAGAACCCGCAGCAAAAACGATAAGCTCCACTATGCTTTAAGACTAATGTGATGTGGTTAGTTTGCTTAGCATGATCGAGACCAGCAACGATGAGAGGTTCGCACTCTGAATGCTCTGTGACGTATCTTTTAACAACGGCGAATTCCTTGGGTGAAAACTACCGTCGAACATTGGATTGCCTCCAAACTGTATTTGGCAAAGGCTTCAAATCGTGCTTCACCAAATCCGGAGAACAATGGCGCATCTCCTTCAAAGTTGTTGCGACCCATAATGTATATTCGGCAAGGATTCTCTTAAGACGGAGCAGTTGAGCTTGAGAAACCCCTTTAAGGCACACCCACCAGGTGACACCCGCTACTATCAAAGGTTCCAGACCTTCTTCAGAGGCAGTTTTTTTGGTGTAACCACAGAATAATTCGGCACCAATGGCAGAGGAGTCTCCGATTTTCCCACATCCCTCAACAGACTCGTCGGAAAGTGCGTACGCCAATTTGGGCACAATAAGGTGTATGAATTCGTCAGATGAAAGCCTTGGGCTTCCCTTCCAAATAGTGCTAGTGTCGACCTTAACCTCGTATTCATCGTCAGCAATCAATGCAAGGTCGGGCAAGAAGGTTTCCGCGACTTTAACATCCGTGTCGATACGTACTCAAGCAGCTAAAAACTCTGGAACCCCCTTCGGAGATGACTGGACAAGAGGAGTGTTTATCCAAGGATGAAGTCGTCCATCCTGGGGATCCTCAAGATGGAAACTTGAATTATCAACAGAAGTCGAAAGGGCCTTAGCATGTTCCCAACGCAGGCGGCACACAAGCTCACTGTCTAAAATCGAACAGTCTGACTTGGCAATTGACTTCTCTTCCCACATACCGTATCCAAGATATTTGTGACCATGGATAACAACTGGAGTACCTTCTTGCATGACCATCAGGTAGTTGTGACGTACAGAGATGTGGGTATCGATTGAAGCTAGAAACGGCTTTCCGAGTAACATCTTCCTATTTCCAATTACCGATGGAAGGATATAGACGATGTCTTCCAAGATGATGCCTTGACCAAGGTCGATAGTTGTTCTAAGATAACCACGAATATGCGATTTGCCATTAACTCCACTAACAGTGATATTGTTGAGATCGGTGAAGATCCTAATGTGAGGAGTAGAACGACAGATCTCGAACGCTGTGTGCTCATCCACGATATTGATTTTGGAACCGATATCTGTGATAATGTCTTGCATCAGTAAGTTACTGAGATATGCGATAATCTTGAAGGCGGGAGAGAAAGACGTATCCCAAGCTTTCTGCATGAACTGTGAGAACTCATTGATCCTCATTAATTTGAGGCGTTTGAAGAGTTGTTCTTGAGAGAGCGCTCCAACACGCTTGGTTTCTGCAGCTCCATAGCGATCCAGAGGACGTCGAATACGAGGAGGATATCGACCTTCCCTCTCGTTCTCATGTTCTGAATCTACTGAAGAGGAAGACTCAGAGCTATCGTGACGCGAAGTAGACCGCTCATGCTCATTTCTATACATACGGTGTAACCTTCGATCTCGTTCTTGAGACGGTTCTTCCTCAGGATCTCCAATGAGTTTTTCCATAATCTTTTTGGGATAATAAGGAGACTTCCGCACCAATGATGGAAGTGTAATAGGTACTTTGACTGTGTCGATCCAAACTCCAAAGTTCCATTCTTCGGCATTGGGGTTACGCTCATAGGGAGTTGGATATACAGTATCCTTTCGCACACACCTTCTACCAGCTCCAACTTCATACTTTCCGGACCTATCCACTTTAGTGCCACCACACTCAAAATTCCCAAACCCACCGAACTCGAGAACTGATTCAGAAAGAGCATCCATGGAGGACTGTGACTCGTTGCAGCTCAAGATGGACGTAATATTGACATTTGTTCGGGAAGCCCTCTCGCGAGCTTCTTGGTAGATCTGAGGTGTCTTGACTCCCTTCTGAATGCGGAGAGCTTCACGATCATCCCAACTGAGAGTAGGATTTCGATACTGCTTGGTGGTATGAGGGCCAGACCAGCAATTCCAACAGACTATTCCCTCGTTGGACATGTCGGTACAAGGCGTTTGCTTACGTTCCTCAGAGGCGATATGATTCTTCTGTTCCTTGCCATACACGTCATTGATTCGTTTCATTTCAGCATTCTCACGCTCAGGCTTAGTGATTGTTTCGGCCTGCTGTCGATACCACTGAGCTGTCACCTCCGAATCCATTGCCGAGCTTCTCTTTGGGAATAAGGAATCAGGATGTCGAATAGATTCGTCAATGTCGATAAGGAGTTCGACGACATCGTTAAACGTCTTCTTGTGCCAATTTCTCTCGTGCTTGAATTCAGATAGGGTAGCTGGAGTCATTTTCGCAACAAAGATCTCGCTCAACACATATCTGGCAATATCTTTGTCTCCGATGACCTTATTGAATTGATCAGAAAACTCCTTTACAGTAATCTTAGACAAATGTGGGTGAAGTCTTCTCAACTCAGCTACGACATCGGCTCCCTTTTTATCTTCGTCGATATTGAATTTGACATTGAGCTTTTCGATGAGCTTATCATAGGTATCAACGTCCGTAGTTCTCTGACGTGCAATCCAAGTACGAGGACCGGTATAAGGGCCTCCGTCGACTCCTTTTGTGGATAGGGACTCGGCGTCCTTTAGGGATGCTCGAAGGAGCGTAAGCCATATCGGATCCAGGAAATTAGGGTCCAATGTAATGATTTCATTCTTGATGTTTCCAAAATCGATGAGGAAGTCTTTAATAGGAGTCCTTCCATCGTACTTCAGATCCCTAAGGAAACCAAAGTACATATTCTTCATGTCGTTATTATTTGCCATATTGTCTGGTACTGGGGATGCCCTTCGACTTTCTTCATTGTCAGACGGAGATGTACTCAGGTCTTCGTCTTCATCGTACGGATGACGGTAATGATACTGGAATTGGCGGTCGTACTCACTAATGTTGGCATTTCTCTCTTCAAGGTGGGAGATGAGAGATCGTTTGTGAGCATGCTGATCTGCTTCCCAGCGACTAATTTCTTGAGGGTATGATGCGGCCACTGATCTCTCCCAGGCAACACGATCGTCGTTGAATTCGACCCTCAAGTCCGAAGTGAATATCCTACGCTCTGGAACAGTAGATCTCGCACGGAACCTTAAGGTTAGTGCAGCCGTGTTTGGCAACAGGTCTTCGTAACCACGATCATCTATTCTGCTCGATTGTGACAAAGATCTCGTCAGAGATCCGGGAATTAGTGAAGGGTTTTGGATTAGTGGAGAAGGGGTAACGGGCAAAGGGCGAGATAAGAGTTTAGGTGTGTATCTCCCAGCTCCCCTGGTAACATAGTAGAATATGTTTTCTTCAAAATCGGCCTCCCCTTCTTCGGATTCAAAGAGGAGGTCTTGGAGGTCTCCGCTAAGGTCTTTGTAGATGTTGTCGAAAGAGCTGTCGGCGATGTCTTCGAAGACCCCCGGGATGCTGAAGACTAGTTGGTAAAAGGTGCGATCGATAGTGCCAGGGGCTTTAACAGGAGTACTTGGCGACTCCGAAAGCTGCGGATAGACGACAACTCCGTAAACTTCACGGAATGACGAAAGGTAAGTAGGCCAACTGTCAACAGAAACTCGCCGATGCTGTCTAGCTTCCTGAGCGTGGTCTGACCACTGGCAAGACTCAGATGCCGGAAGGGACTTGAGGATGCCACTGGTACACGCTACGTCGACTGAAGTGATTCCTGTTGAATTGTAGCTTTCGGAACCGAACGCAACAATGTACGCCACAGTGCTATAAAGAAGACGATCCCACAGATGATCCCCGGAAGCCAGATTGAACAGGCGGAGGACGGTGAGACACCGATAGTAAGGTCAAGATAGAGGAGGACGGTAAGAGACCGATAGTAAGGTCGAGATAGAGGAGGACAGTGCAATTCCCTGCTGTGGTCACCAGTAATACGAGGCCCCAAACAGAGAAGCCTAAGAGGAGCCGGAACGTAAGCCGTGACTATCTGGACAAGAACGAATGATAAGGCGAAAAGAAGAGAAGATTGTAGTTTTTGAATGATTGTGATGATGATTGGGAGAGAAGGTCTCCCGAACTGAACTACGCTAAGAATAAGGTGCGGCTCTGCTCAGAGCTCCACTCCACAACGCACTAGCCTTATTTGGCTCTGCAACAGTTCACAGCCACCAGAATATCATCTGGTACTATGCGTATTATATTGGAATGAGTGGGAAATAGTTCAGAATGAGGTGAGAGTATTATACACTCGATATCTCTAGAAATATCTTCTCTATATCAACAATATACTATAGCCTTTGAATCATGTCCTGTATGATATACATATAGCTAGTGTTGGCAACGAACCGCTCTAGTTTGTGGAAATTGACAAACCGGGTTGATTAGAACGAATCAGATCAAGATTAGGGTTCGTCAATTTTAACACGAATCGAACTGAATTGCAAGTGAATCAATTTGATCTGAGGTTTGCCACGAACTATCGTCAAATATTTGGATTTGTGCAAAGCGGTTCGCGAACCTTACATACTAAGTATCGTCATCGCTCATAGAAGCTTTTACTTGCCTGTATAAGTTTTAACTTGCTTGTACAGGCAGAGCCAGCTCAACCTGAGCTAGATCGCATTCAGCCAGCCACAGCTCGATCGCGTCCAGCCAGCCGAGATCCATTCCAGCTCGATTATCTCCAGCCAGACGAGAGGCAGCCCCGCTCGATCACATCCATCCAGTCGAGAGCCAGCCGAGATTCATTCCAGCTCGATCATTTCCAACCAGCCGAGTGCCAGACGGGATCCTGTCCAAATCGATCATGTCCAGCCAGCCGAGTGCCAGCCTGGATCGATCGCATCCATCCAGTCGTGAGTCAGCACAGCTCGACCGTGTCCAGCCAGCCCCGGCTCGATCGCGTTCAGCCAGCCCCAGCTCAATCGCGTTCAGCCAGCCGAGATCCATTCCAGCTCGATTATCTCCAGCCAACCGAGAGCCAGCCCCGCTCGATCGTGTCCATCCAGTTCAGAGCCAGTCGAGATCCAATCCAGCTCGATCATCTCCAACCAGCCGAGTGCCAGACGAGATCCTGTCCAGATCAATCATGTCCAGCCAGCCGAGTGCCAGCCTGGATCGATCGCGTCCATCCAGTCGAGAGCCAGCACAGCTCAACCGTCTCCAGCCAGCCCCAGCTCGATCGCGTCCAGCCAGCCCCGGCTCGATCGAATCCAGCCAGTCGAGAGCCAGCCCAGCTCGATTGCGTCCAGCCAGTCGAGAGCCAGCCCAGCTCGACCGTTTCCAGCCAGTCTGAATGCAACACGCCACCCCCAGTTCCAAGTGCAATTCTCAGTGTGCTTCCAAGTGAGCCCTGATCGAAATGCTAATGCTTCCGTCCAGGTCGGTTCGATCGCCTCCAGCCAGCCGAGAGCTAGCCCAGCTCGATCATCTCCAGCCAGCCGAGAGCATGTCGAGAGCCAGTCCAGCTCGACCGTCTCCAGCCAGCCCCGGCTCGATCGTGTCCAGCCAGCCGAGATCCAGGCCAGCTCGATCATCTCCAGCCAGGCGAGAGCCAGCCGAGATCTAGTCCAGCTCGATCGTCTCCAGCCAGCCGAAAGCCAGCCCTGTTCAATCATCTCCAGCCAGCCGAGAGCATGCCGAGATCCAGTCCAGCTCGACCGTCTCCAGCCAGCTCCGGCTCGATCGCATCCAGCCAGTCGAGAGCCAGCCCAGCTCGACCGTTTCCAGCCAGCCTGCATGCAACGCGCCACCCCCAGTTCCAAGTGCAGTTGTCAGTGCGCTTCCAAGTGAGCCCTGATCGAAATGCTAATGCTTCCGTCTAGGTCGGTTCGATCGCGTCCAGCCAGCCGAGAGCCAGCCCAGCTCGATCATCTCCAGTCAGCCGAGAGCATCCCGAGATCCAGTGCAGCTCGACCATCTCCAGCCAGCCCCGGCTCGATCGCGTCCCGCCAGCCGAAAGCCAGCCCAGCCCAACCGTCTCCACTCAGCCTGTATCAATCTTTTCCGCCCGTGCCCTGGCTTGAAATGCACCTGCATGTGTACCTCCAACTGCTGTTCCAAGTGCATCCAAGATCTACCTTGTTTTTTTCTATATAATTATCAATAAATTTGTGAATCAAGTGCGTGACTTAAATAATCAATTGACTACTGCGAGTTGATGGTGACTATAAAAGCACATAGACCCTTGTATGAGCATGAGAAAGCTTGTATGAGCTTGTATGAAACCGGTCGCATCATGGCTTTCACAGTATCAGTGATGTGAAGTAAACAGCAACAACGATAGAAGCGCATAACAGCACATATGAGCTTGAGAAACTGTGAATATCGAGATCCATCTTGGCCGTTCTGAGCTCCACTGCCTAGCAAGAACTTCACCACGGATCGCTGACAAACTGCTTACGAACCGCCAAGCAGTATAGTTTGATCCGTGGCCTTGAAAATCGAACAGTTGGTAGCTAGGGTTCGTTCGAATCGAACCCTGCACGAATCTAGCCTCGGTTTGATCTGACTAGGATTAATCTGCTTCGTAGCCAACACTACATATAGCTACATGAGGCTGGCACCTGAGTCAATTCTGTAATAATGACCATCCTGAGCAGAATGATATTCACATTGCAGGGCAGGGAACTGCCAACCATTTGTGGGATGTACCTTAGAGTGGCAGTGAAGGGGATGATGAGGATGTAGAGGAAAGGGTTGGATGAGGTAGAACAGAAGTTTAATTACCTTTGGACAAAGAGAGGAGGAGGGCAAACTCCAGAAGGACAGCCAGTATGATATATAGGACCAGATAGAAAGAGACTAACAGATATTACACAATTGTATAATGTATGCAGCAAACAAATAGGATTTCATGAAAAATATCTTTATGACTAGAACAGGACTAACTGGAGACTGCCGAATAGTATAACATAGTCAGAGGTATTTCAACTTTCCTTTGTTCAGTTTCATTTGTTATTCTTGTTCAAAGTCATTTATCTGTACCTTATCAGCCATAGTCTTAGGACTATATGCTGTATAATGAATAAATAAATAAACAAAGAAATAAATATATCTACTGTTACTCATTCTCATATTTCCAAATGTATTTACTGAATTGACATATCTACCTGTGGCAGCCTATACATGCAGAAACTAGATGTTATTCAACTACCACATTTCAGTCACCAGATACATTTTTCTCAAGGAATTTCATGAATTACACCTTTTGACAAATCAAAACACGAGTAAAAGGAATACATGAATACATATGAATAGTCAATTAAATATACAATTGCAACTACAACGTGTGCAAATTGGTAACTTGTTACCCTTAACTTACCATATGCCATAGGACTTACTGTAATCTCTGGTAACTGCCATAATCCCAGAAAATACAAATTGACCCAAGCCCATTGTGGATAACTCGGATAATACTCTGATAACACTCCCGTAACATACAGTAACATACAAAAATATTTCAACCTTATTGCTGATTGACGATACATCTCTAGGTGCTATAGCCAAAGAATCTGGTTATGTTATGCCTCAGATGCTAAAGGTCTTAGTGCAATTATGGTAGCATGTCAGAGATCTCAGGTATGATAGACGTGATACTGTTAGACCTCACGGTTGCCGATCATAGTCTACCAGTATGATGGTGATGATTATGTCAGACCCTATGGTCGCTTGTCAGAGTCCAAGGCTATAATCACTATAATTTCATGGTCGCTTCATATTCAATCATGTAATATACTATTTATTCATTACTAGATTATGAGCTTCTATTTACAAGTTGCAACTCTGACATTCTGACATGATCACTCTCGAAGCTCTGATATTCTCGCTCACAACTCTGATATGATCGTTCTTACAACTAATATGCTCCCTATCACAACACTGACAGGCTCGCTCTCACAACTGACATGCTCGCTCTCACAACTCTGACATACTTGCTCTGAAGTGGACTTGGGGAGAGAAGGACAAGATAGCTTTTAAGCGAACTTGAAAAGATTGGCACGGAAAGAGATGGGCACGGAAAGAGATGGATGAGACGGCTAACAAGCAGACTTGGAGAGAAATGGGGTTTATGAGAGATGGAGTTGATAGGAGACGAGGTTGATGAAAAGAAGCTCATAAGAGGGCTTGGGGAGAGATCGCTCAGAAGCCGGATATAGGGAGTGAGGGCCTGACCGAACGCGAGTTAATTGATATACGACCTGGCTTGGGAGATATTAACGCACGATCGCAAAGGTGAGTGGAGGACTTGACTTGGAAAGAGAGCAGAGAGGTTGCACCTATGGTGAAGTAGGTCACTGAAGTCGGCTGCACAGAGTGAAGGCCTGACAGAACGCGATTGAAATTGGGGTGAGGTCTGGCTCAGAAGATGTTAATCCATGATCGCAAAGCCGAGTGGAGGACTTGACTTGGAAAGAGAGGAGAGAAGTTGCACCTACAGTGGAGTCGGTCACTGAAGTCAGCTGTCGAGAGCGAAGGCCTGACAGAACGTGATTGTAATTGATACGAGGCCTGGCTCAGGAGATGGTAACCCACGATTGGAAAGTCGGGTGGAGAACTTAACTTGGATGAGAGGAGAGGGGCTGTACATACGGTGCTCAGTAGCAAGTGCATGTAGAGGGAATCGGTCGCTGTAGCTAGCTGTTGAACTCAGGGGCAGACAGTGTAAGAGAGTGATCGATCGAGCGAGGATAAATGAGAGCTGGCTCAAGATATTAGCTAGTCAGGGGGGGAACTTAACTGTAGATGGGACGAGGTTGAGAGAGAAGATGGAGATGGAGATGGAGATGGAGATGGAGATGGAGATGGAGATGGAGATCAACGAGAAAAAGAAGAAGATGGATGAAAGTACTTGTGTTATGGATTTGTACACAAGAAACTGTGGATTCGACTGCAAGAGACCAGTTTTCAATTCGGTAAGTTGCATTCATATTCTTGTCAGACATTTGCTTGGCCAAGTCACATATGGCTGGGATGGCCGAAATTGCACGACTAATTTGCATTTGACCTGCGATTCTGGGTTAGGAGGTACGCGATTGGATGAGATGATGGGTTCAACATACCTAATCGAGTCCTAGTTTTCACCATGTTCCAGTTCTCAGCTTCTCCCACGTTCCTTCTTATACATCTCAATCACCTCTCTCAATCTCGTCCCATCTACAGTTCAGTTCCCCTCCTGAGCATCGCCATTCAACAGTCAGATAATATGCAGAATCAGCTCTTATCTATCCTCACCCGATCGATCACTCTCTTACACCATGTGGCATTCATTTCAGCTGTCAGCTTTAGTAACCGGCTTCCTCTTCATCCCTTGGCTAACAAGCATCGTACGTGCAGCTCCTTTCCTCTCTATATAAGTCACATCCTCTTATCGTGGGTTAATATCTCCACAGCAAGGCCTCGTACCAATTCCACTCTCGTTCTGTCAGGCCCTCGATCTCTGCAGCCGACTTTAGCGACCTACTCCACCGCTCACACCAATTACACTCTTATTCCGTCAAGTTCTCGCTCTCTGCCGCCGACTTCTGCGACTGACTCCACCGTAGACACAGCCTCTCTCCTCTACTCGGCTTCTCAATCGTAGGTTAACATCTCCTGAGTCAGGTTTTGCACCTATTAACTTGCATTCTGTCTGGCCATCACTCTCTGTATCCAGATGTAATGGCAGTGCCAGGTGCACTTGGCTCCCAAGCGCACTTGGCCATCGCAAGTGCAGTTGGCTGCCGAGGCCGGGTAGGCACCCTTCATATATAATCACCTCGCGAAGTGCGTTTGGCACGCTAGCGATTATCTTACTTACTTACTTTACCTTACAATTGATATCTTTATCACGTATCCTCGTTTGCAACCGTATCTACGCATATCTATCCATACGAGGACGTACGACCTTACACTATAATTGCTTTTCAGTCACCAGATACGTTTCGCTCACGGGATCTCGTGATTTCTTTACTTTTTCGACGCACCAGACCTACACAGAGAATAATCGTTAGATTGTGGATAGAAGATAAGTAATCATCCAATTGAGTTGATTGACGGTAGTAGGGACGATTCCGAGATGATTTAGAAGTCAATCAGTCCAGAGACACGCGTCACCTGCCATGATAGATAGGCACCCCTGGGAACTCGAAATGTCTCCATTCACGACCTTCACCGAGTATCACCACTAGAACGATGAATCAGGATAAGTATACCTGTCAGTTGACTGCTGCAGAGACGATTCTGAAGTCAATTGGCCCCGAGTGTGGTGTCACCGACTCCACATGACGACTCACCTCACTTTCGAGATCTACAAGCATCGACACTTAATAAGTATTCCTATATCGAGTTAATTGACTACTGCAGAGACCATTCTGAGGCGATTCGGAGGTCAATCGATTCGAAGAGTCGCATCACCGACCGCGATCATTATACAGACGATTTTACGATGATTCCGAGATCATCTGGACGTCAATTGATACCGAGAAACGCGTCACCGGCCGTTATGGCCACTGCTGAGTAGACCTCGAAAACGCGTTTAACGAGATCCATCGCATACGAACGGATGATTGAGACGAATCGAACCTTCATCAACGTCACTACTCGGAACCCATACAGATCATCATCTCTAGGGTGATGATTTGTGATTAGTATTCTGTCTATTGGAGTTGATTGACGTGAGCAGAGTCAATTCCGAGTCAATTCGGAGGTCAATTGACCCTGATACACTGGTGACTGGCCTGATGGCCACACCACCGAGAAGTCCTTGAAATACGTTCAACGAAAGCATTCATTCACCGACGATAAACACGTTTGATCAAGCGCACTTGCCGATTACCTTCTTACGATCTGAAGCGCACTTTACGATTGCCTTCCTCCGATCTGAGCGGAAGTTCCGAAGCGTACCTACGATGTATTAGTATCCATGAAGGAAGCTGCAAGCTTACTTACGGAGTGTCAGCATTGCACAGAAGTTCACCTAGGCAGAACGATTATACGAGCAGGGAAGTGCACTAACGGAGAAAGAATACCGATGGCTCTAAGTGGGAAGTTTAACTGTTGAATGTTCTAAAGTATCAAGCAGATCAAATCCGATACTCCATGGTGCGATTCTACAAGACGGATGAGCAAAGAAGCATCGTTCACGAACACATCGATCGATACCTGATCGCAACTACAATCATGATTGCCCCTCCGTGACACTCAATCGAGCTACTGATCATCGTTCGAGGAACCGGCGATGCCATATGAAACAACAATGTCTACCAACTGCACGATGCCGATTGTTATTGCCATGGGAGTGATCCAAGTCGGGGGTAAATCGATTCTCGATCGGCAACGAGCGATCCCTCGTACATCAACGGAGTCATTTTATCCCTAAGCCGGATGGACCTCTCCTTCAATTTTTCCAGCGGGATGGAGGTCTACTTGATTCTATTGCTAGGCAGGATGGACCTCTCCTTCGTCTTATCCAGTGGGATGGACGTCTACTTCGTCTTATCCAGTGGGACGGACGTCTACTTCGTCTTATCCAGCGGGACGGACGTCTACTTCGTCTTATCCAGCGGGATGGATGTCTACTTGGCTGCCGAGACAACTTCCGGTGGAAAGACCGACGGTGGCGGCGGTGGCTCATGACGCCCAAGCTGTGAAGGTGGCTCGGCGTCCGGGACAAACCAGTATTCATCGCAACCTCGAGCCTCAACGGCAGCGAGATGTTCTCTGCAAGAGAAAGTAGAAAGACTACTCTCTCGGTTCAGTATTTTTAAAGCTTGGTACTGGTTGACGAATCGGATGTCTTAATTGTTTCCATGAGGGCATACGACTTGGTTTTGGGATTGCCTTGGTTCAAGACTCGAAACCCGGAGATCGACTGGAAAGCCGGTCGACTCACGGCCTTGCGAACCCCAAGTGGGCCGCAGGCTACCACCATGGATGAGAATCGCGATGAAACTCCGTACGCGGATACCAAAGGAACTTCGCAGGGGCGTGGTGGTAAGCCTCCGGTCATTTGTTTCCTTGGAGCAACCGCATTCATTGACCTTCTTCAGAGCAATGAGGTCGACCACGCATTTGCCCTACGATTGGGGAGTGCACCGGGCTGCTGGGAGCATCTTTATGGGGCGAGATCTTAGGTGAGAAGCTCCGATGCTGGATGGCCAAGCAGAGAGCAGCGGCAGTAGTTACGGCAGAAGAGTTACACAGTGAAGGTGCTTGAATGACTGCTACCGGCTCGCCGAGTCACGAAGGGATTACTGGACGGCAGGGATTCCCATCGAGGATAACTCGTTATGACAAGGGCTCCTGGATTCCAACCTTCGCTTCCATTCTCATATAAGAACTTAATACTAACGAGTGCAGATGGAGCGGATGAGACCGGAGAGCCGGTAGCACTGACCGACTGTTACGGGGATACTTATGACTAAAGTATCGTCGAAAGTATGGCCGCCTACTTTTCAGAAGTCGTACGTATCCTGAAAATCTTCTTCGTCGTGTA
>MU122304.1:104203-114403 GCA_014904905.1 Wilcoxina mikolae CBS 423.85
TGTCGTGACTATCGCTGTTCGATCGAGAAGGTGCACTGCCCTCGCGCGGGTTAATCATTCCGCTTTGTCTGGGCTCGGTATTGGATATGCGTAGCTTCGTCGCTCAAAGGATAGGATAGCTGCGGGTGTGATGTTGACCATCCATAGTGACAGGTGACCAACCGCAGATTACCATGGGTATCCTTCGTACCTCGTGCACCTGCTAAGGGACAACCCCTAACACCGACGATGGCGGTCATATAACAGCCAAATATAAGAAATTCATTGAGGTCTTTAGCAAGGCCAAGGCAGAGACGCTGCCACCGCACCGGTCAATTGACCATGCGATCGACCTGGAACCCGGGCACAAGCTGCCATATGGGTGTATCTATAAGCTGTCGGAGTTGAGTCAAGAACTCTAAAGGCCTACATCGAGATAAACCTGGCCAATGGTTTTATCCAGCGGCCATCATCACTGGCGCCGATATTATTGCAAAGAAGAAGCACGGCGACTTCAAATTCTGAAGTTGACTACTGAGCTCTCAACGCGAGCACAATCAAGAATTGAAACGGCTGATAGACGGATGGTGCTTATTGAGCCACGGGAGAGCTGCGGGATGCAGATTTCTCAAGGGCAGAGTGCAACTTGCCGATATGGCGATACAAGGTTACATTTAAGTCTATCCTTCTTTAAGAAACACTTACTCTATAAGAGATTCTGCGAGACTTGCAATTGAATGCAGATACAGAAGCACGACGCCCCAATGGCAATTGAAACCGCCCTTTAACGAGAAAATCGATGGGAATTGATGAGAATCGACACCGTATTTAGTCATCGATGGAGCACCGACCTCAAAAGAGGGGAATGACCGTTCCGGAAACCGCTACTACGACGAAATCCGCACCAGAAGTGCTGGAATGTTAACCCATCATGCTGCAGACGTCAAGTGCACCTGGCCTCGCAAGCGCACTTGGCCTCGTAAGTGCACTTGGCTCGCAAGCGCACTTGGCCTCGCACAAACAAAACTCCGCCGATGGCCCGTTGAGATGGCCCGATTATGAGATGGGCTATGAGAAGCCTGTCGGACGGCTCTTGATGACCCTGACACTTGAACCCTACGATAATCTCCTACGGGTGTTTAAGAAGGCCCAGGCTACTGACCCATTGGTGGTCGACATCTTGGGTAAGCTAGTCGATAACCCAATGGCCACTGCCGAAGCCACAGCCGAAGCCGAAGACGAGAGACAATGGCTACGCTCCTAGTCTTGATCACCGAATCGGAAGCACTACAAAATGCATCAAATGCACATTCAGCTGCCACGAACGATCAATGGGATCAGCCGCACCCAGTGCTAGCGGCAGAGACCCAGCCAAATCAGCAGTGGAGATGTCAAGCTCTACGGAATGCGAACCGACTGCAATCCCTAATGGGTGTATGAGAAGGCTATCGCGATGGGCCTTCAGAGCCGAGAGTGCGAGCGCACCGAATTACATGGTAACTATAACCTTGTACGGAATGCTTACGAATTAGATATATCAACGAACAAATATGCTCTGCAATTGGAATTTGTCTCCGAGAGCACCAAACAAAGCCATGACGATAATCGATTGACGTTACCGCAGATAGTGGTGAAAAAACATATCAGGCTAGATTTTAGGGTGCGCACCCTACAGCTAGGCTCGGAAGGGCAGGGCGTGTGAAAACCAACTACTTTCGTGGATTCGGAAGTCGATGGCATGGAGAATGGATACCTTGATTTACATGGAGCGGAAGCATACTGTGTTACTTTGTGAGTATGACCATATGGCACACTTACGAGTTAGATACGGCAACTCGAATGAGCATGTCCATATATGACTGTAATCGAGCCTGAGCGAGTCCAACACAAGTCAACAAACTGCTACTGGATCCTAAGCAGAATGACAACGGGAAGTCGAAGCCCGATTACCGATATACGAGTCAACTTGAAGCCAATCGATGAGATGCATGATCAGAATATCACCGATGAGGTCGACCGTGTGCTTGGATATATGAAAGCACAGAGACATGGAATTGGAAAAATGATACGAATCCGTGAGCTCTCAAGATCAGCAGCTATGATCAAGATAAGTACATGATGCAATTATGCTAGTTGACTGCTGCAGCGATACGATACCAGCCGCGATGGCCTTGCCCCTCAGATGACGTTCACGAACGCGTTCAATGGAAGGAATCGTATACGATCGATCGATTAATTAGTCAGAAGTCGAGTCCAGCATATCACGTATTAACCATGATATAATGATGCCGAATGACACCTGCAAGTCGGCCAATGGCATTTACCGATTCGAGTACCACCGAGCTAGCACTATGGGGATCAATTGCTTGGATTCGGAGAAACTGGAAGTCTACTTGGATATTCGGAACCATGGACTTGCAACCCTGCTGGAGCGGCTTCGATTGGAAGGAGTGAGCTTGGAACGAGACCCGCTGCTGGAGCGGCTTCGACTCAGAGGTGGACTTGGAGGGTTCAGGATCAATTGGATGTTTCCTTCTCTTCTCTTTCTTCTCTTGATTTCTTATGGATCTCGGCCCGGTATAAATGGCGTTGGCACGGGTTTTACCACCTACCACTGGAGGTGGATTTCCCTGTGCACCGGATCCGCCGTGAGGTCGTCGCGATGGCACCGATTGGTCATGGGACTTTTGTAGACGTACGAAGGCATACGCACCTTATGTTGTCCTTCCTCATGTATATATATATATGCTGCAGCCCAAAAGGTCTGTGGATAAAGAGGGGGATGATGTAATGGCGGTGCCAGGTGCACTTGGCTCACAAGCGCACTTGGCCCTCGCAGGTGCACTTGTTTGCCGAGGCCGGGTAAGCGCCCTTCATATATAATTATCTCACGAAGTGCTTTTGGCATGCTAGCGATTATCTTACTTACTTTACCTCACAATTGATATCTTTATCACGTATCCTCATTTGCAACCATATCTACGCATATCTATCCATACGAGGACGTACGTCCTTACACCAGATTCCGAGCGATCTCTCCCCAAGCCCTCTTAAGAGCAATCTTTCGTCAACCCCATCTCTCATCAACCCTGTCTCTGATCAACCCCATCTCTCCAAGCCTGGTTGAGAGCCATCTCATCCATCTCTCTCCAAGTGCAGATAAAAGCCATCTCGTCCATCTGTCCCCAAGCCCACTTCCGAGCGAGCATGTCAGAGTTTCGAGAGTGATTATATTAGAGTTTGTGGGTGTATCAAAGTTAGTGTTAGAGTTTTAACTTGTAAATAGCACTTGAGAGCCGTCTTTTATCAAGCAACGCCCTGTCTTACCTTGTATTGCTCCGACCATGTATATACTGTAGATGAAACTGCAATTTCAAGTACCAATATCCATACCAGTTCTACAAGTCGGTGAGAAAGTACATCTAAGTGAGAGTACAAGAAATTGCGATAATTGCAGTCAAAAGCATAACCTTGAAAATTGAAAACCCTTTATGCGAATGTATGGTTGCACCCCATTAGCCGTGATAGGCTACAGTAATGAACAGGTAACAGCTACAACGTCCTATAATACAGCGGTAACAGTGATAACAAATACCGATTATGGTAGTGCAGGTACTTTTCCCGACGTCAATTGCTCTAAAGAGGTCATGTTGAACTCAATTATGAATCACTGACATGATTGAGTGTGAGGAATATTGCAGGCCATAGTGTGTACATTAGTGTTATCAATGAACCGTTGATAGTCCATACTATCGACCAACCGGTTCGGTTCGAGCGAGATATATCCTTGTCAAGCCCTTCACCTCAAATCCAACCATTTAGGCCCACTATTGCGAACGAAGATAAGTAAGTGAGTACCTGGCCGATCAACTCGAAATGTAATTCATCATGTAGCTATCTTCACGCACTACAAGCTGAATCAAAAATCTAGCCGATCGAACAAGCACTCGCTGTCCAATTTTCGTTCGCAATGTGGGATTGGCTTCAAAGTTTGGGTCAAACCAAGAAATTTCAATATACCTTGTATAGAATCTACTTGAAACTACCTCTCAGTTCGATCTGCTATGAACCGATCCCCTTAATTGCTAATACTTACTATTACCTTTGTTTTCGTTCTCATATTCATGTTTGTCGTCCATATTATTTTCAATATCAGTCTTCGATACAATAGTTGTAGTGAAACTTAAACTGCACCTGGTTGTTCAACATCTTTGGTTTTCAGATGTGGAGGTTAAGGCATGCAAGGTTTCCTCACTCTCACTATTGTCAGTGATACATAATTGAGTGCAATATGACTTCTTTGGGGGTATTGGAATTGCAATTGTATATAATCTACTAATAGGCTGTTTTGGTGTATGTGTCGCAATGCATCGAAAAGTAAGATAATCAAGAAACCGTCTGAAAAAAACGTATTTGATGAATAGAATGCTATTATTGTATAAGGGTGTATATCCTCGTATGGACAGATACATGTAGATATAGTTGCAAATGGGAATAAGTGATAAGAATAATTTCAATTGTAAGGCAAGGCAAATAAGATAATTGCTAACATGCAAAAGTAATTCGCAAGATGACTATATATGAAGGGTAGTTACCCTTCCTGAGCTATCAAATACGCTTGTATATCAAACGTATCTGCGAACGAAGTATATATTCAAGGTGACGTATGACTGCAACCCAAGTACACTTATAAAGCCAGGTACACTTACAAGTCAATTGAACCTGGTACCACCATTACAACAGAATGGAAAAGAATCAAAATCAAATAAGTATAGGACAGTATTTATACACTAGAATATAGTCCATCAACTTGACAATAAGATTCTGAAAGGTTTAGAATACTAAAAGCTGGAAGGAGAGTTGAAAACATTGGTGATATCAAATATCATACTTGAGTAAGAGTTTCTCTGTGTGTTAAATATCATAGTCACTTTCACACTATTTTATATGATCTGGTAAATTCAATAGATGATCTTCAGAGTTGTTTGGACAATTCCTTACAATTTATACACTCTTGATCAGATATTGTTGAGTTAGGTTTCTCAGTTTGAACTCCTATTGTATGATTGTGATATCAAGTTCCAATACAATATTGAAGTGTAGTCAAATAAGCAGCTGAATCCTATCATATAGAATGAGAGAAGTATTATCAGCATCTCTAAAAGTATCGAGACCTCTCTGGATACAGCTATTTATCTCTGCACCATAGTATCATGATTGATATTGCATGATTGCTCCTAGGTTTCATAGCCTCTGCTCCTTCAGATACCAAATAAATAAGACCAAGATTTTTTTCTTATAGTCTCACCACTATGAGTGTCATATTACAGCTAAATAGGCTGTGCATGCATGGCTACATTGCAATAGATTCATCTCCGTATGTCCCTTCTTCCCCGCAATCTTCGTACCCGCTGCCTTGCGTGCTTTTTTCTTTGACTGTGTATCTGCATTGACCCTCGCTCGCTTTCGTGTGTTCGGCATTGTGTGGGTGCGCGCGTGGTAGTGGTAGGTGTCGCTTGTTAATCGCGGTTATGATCGCGAGAGGTGGCGTGGTGGAGTGTGTTGTCACACGAAATTCCGCCACATGTTTTTGACCGCCTAAGTACTCGTACATCTTCGACCCCATAAATAATCCACTCAGTATAACTCTCACTCCACACAATGCGACCTACAACATACATTAAGATGGGCGCTGCGTCAGTTCCCAACCCACAATTATAACCTCATTTTGCTTCAGTACTGATATTTACCCCAAGCTG
This sequence comes from Wilcoxina mikolae CBS 423.85, assembly GCA_014904905.1. Lineage (NCBI taxonomy): Eukaryota > Fungi > Ascomycota > Pezizomycetes > Pezizales > Pyronemataceae > Wilcoxina > Wilcoxina mikolae. Next base: position 109,942 of record MU122304.1, read on the forward strand.
TCTAGCCTGCTGTATCGGTGGTCCAGCGCTTGTAATGTGGGTGCAGCCAGACCCTGACGAATTATTCAAGGTCTGAACCAACAGTCGTAATACATCTACCGACGACACTGACGCGCCTCATAGCGCTACAACTGTGACCTTCAGAGGAAAGCTCTATCACAGAGGGAGCAAAGACTTAAGGATCATGCTGCACACGTTGCAAAATTGCGCAAGTACTGTCAGAGCGAGAAACCTAGTATGTGCACGCTCAGTTTGGAGTGAATAAAAATTGACTATAGGAAGTATGGATAATTGCAGTCGAAGAAGAAAACAAACGGGACAGGACGATATCCTCCGAGCGCCAGCAAATTCTAGATGAACTAGAGAGACAGAAGCAGGAGATCCTGGCAGAACAGACGACAAGTTCAAGATAGGGAAGCGATCATCGCTTTCAATTTGACAATACAAGTGGATACCTGTGTTCTCGCAGCCTAAATATCGCACTTTAATTGAACGTCACTAACTAAGATTCAGTGAAGGGCGCGTTTGGACGTCGTTCAAAGTGTACATTAAGGCTGCTTTAGGACTGATTTTTAACTTCATTGAAATTGTTTTTGGACGGCTATAGAGAGAGGGTGTGGCGTAGCAGTGTGGTATAGTTAGCGTAATTATGTTAGGAGGAGGTTTAAGGCTCTTGAGTTTATTTTTCAGTATAGATCTTAATTCAGGTTCATTCACTTTACAGGTAATGATTATATATTTACATTTCTAAAGCTTTCTGCAGGTGTTTTCATTTATAGGGAGTGCTGTCAAGTATTGAAGATTATATTAGTATGGGAATTTGATTCATTGATTGTTTTTGAAGTGATTTCTCTCAGTGCTTAGTATTCAGCAGATGTTTTTTTGAGTAACAATTTGGTTTTGCTCTTATCAATCAAGCTTGGTAACTGTTTCATATAATTGAATAAAGAACAATTAGACAATAAGATATCCATATGAAAGGCAAACTGTAAGGTTAAGTAGTACTTTAATAATTGAGTTTTCCAAACTGATAGATATACATGTATAGAAACTTCAGTTTAAGTATATTAGTAAAAGATCTCTGTCTATATATAAGTAGCATTTGTATTGGATATCATAGTTGTCATGGTGATGGTAAGACTCCTGTTAAAATATATGCAGTAGGAAGAACTTATCTTCAAACAATTTATCTAGTTGTTAGCTCAACTTAGTAGATTGCTTGATGTATCTTTTTCTGACCAATTATATTGTATCGAATTGCTATGATTTATTAATTATATTCCCTTCAGCAGTCTGATTTTTGCTTTATCTCTTACTCTTATAATATTATTCCTTTGTACTAGAACAGTATTTAGATAATCAAAGCTACATCAATATATAGTCACTGAAAATCACTTGACTGCCAAATGACCTGATTGATACATCACAGTATAGTACTCATTTCCTTATGATTACCAACAAAATAAGATAAAACTTTCAGCAATCACTCATACTATTGATAAGTGAAAATATTTTGTTGCTGATTTGATACTTTGAAAGCAAATACCATACATGAAATGAGAGTACTTTAATAGTTACAGATACTACACTATCTGAGATTTTATCCAATCTGATGAATTTCTTGATGAGTAGATATATGCAGACTGATGACAGCAATATAAACTATAATTGAAGAGACAAGAGTCAACTGAAGGTTAAGGGATCAGAACAATACGATAGGTTTACACCACTCAAGTTTGAAAGGCTGAAGTTAGTACAGAGTTCAATTGTCAAAGTAAAATATTTAACAGAGGAAGTATGAACAGTTCTATAGTTAGAAGGATTAGAGGTATTGAAGAAAAGGTATCGGTACCAAGGTTAGTTAGGTTCAAAAACTAATGAGAAAAGCATAGGTAGATGTATTTGTTACGGAACAATGCAGAGTTTAAATAACTTCTGCATTTTTCAAGAGTAGAAAGACGATCTTCATGAGTGAGAGAACAAACCTGAATAATACACAATTGGAAAGTACATCTTCTGGTCTTGAAACCTTGTTGTGACTGATACATTCTGAGTGAATCATTGTACTATCTATTGCAAGCAAGTCGTGAAGTATGTACAGATACTGTCCATACTGATAAATGAGATTACACTCTCTATACTATATTATATTGTTTGCAAAGAAATACTTCTAAGGGAGCTAACTTTCTAATAACAAGTATTTAAATAATTCTTTGATGCTTTCTGACATTTTAAAAATTATATTCCTATACTTTCCAATTCCCTTTCATCTACACCCCCTCCAAAGTCTACCATGAAATAAGATAAAGAACCTGTAGAATTATTTTATACTCTTCAATTATCCCTAATTACAGTTCTTCACTACACACCTCAACTAGTTCAAGATATAGGTAGCAAATCTGATAAAGCAATAGTCATCTTTGGCTTCAGTTGTTCGGACGAATTGATGGATCTTGAACATGACTATATGGAACTTCTTGAATCGAATTTATCCACAAGGCTACAAGGAAAAACCTGTCAAAATTATACTATGAGGTGCTTTAAAGCAGATTATGGAGATTATATACAAATACACTGCTAACATTAATACCCAGTTTGTCTCACTTTAATGTGTATGTCTCTGCAGATATACTGATTCAAATCAGCTTAGATGAAATCTAGATGAAGAATGTATATTATTGTGGGATAAACAACTTACACTAGGTAATCCTCATTTCGTTCAAACATTATATGGTCAGTATACTCTTGTATATCATGGAAGACCTTCACAACAAAGGACTATACAATGGAGGAAGTACCATCTAAATTACGATCCATCTCTCCTGCTGAAGTACAAGGTAGAATTTCAATTACTTTGTATAATACCGGGAGTATCACTCCAAGTTTATCAGCTGAAGAACTATTGTGACTGTTTTGAAGACCTGCTTGTGATGGAAGTTTAAAAGATTTCCTCAGGAAGTGAAAGTCACTAAAGATAAATATTACAGATAAAGATATTGGACATTCCAATTGAATATTGTTAAGGCTTGTTCTCCATGTCAATAAGCTTGCCCTTTTACCCTTGGAGTTTCCAGATATATTTTTTACCTCTTTCCTCTTACTCTAACAATTATTTCTATCTCTACTTTTCTCATGAGCTTCTCTACCGCTTGATTATTCTGTTACACCATACAGGATTATCTAGTATTGTCAACAGAGTGAATCGGTTCGTGGGAGATCGAACAGAGGTGGGGTTCCAAGTGGATGTGATCTGAGGTTTGGTGAAGTTGTGAGGTTCGACTCAAACTTCGAAATGAATTGAACAACTGCAAACAAACATAAGTAATTGAGTTCTTGTCTGATTGACCTATATTGTATTTCATCGTGTAGCGCGTGACGTTATGTATATAATGAACTAAATATCAAGCTGATCAGACAAGAACTGGCGTACATATTTTCGTTCGCAGTTGTGGGTAGAAATAGTGGATTTGAGCCGAATGGCATGGCCAGGATCTGCTTCGATCGAACCAAACCAGTTCGTCAATGGTACGAACTCCTGATGGTTCGTTGTCAACACTAGGATTATACATCATCAGGTATCCTTGAAGTGCCAGTGGGGTTATCTATGATCACTTGAATGAAAACTCAATTGGGATATAACATGCATCATTCCTGCATATCATCAGGTCTCAATAAGATATCACTCATTTTGGTAATCATAATCAACGAAATCAGATGAGCTGTATACAGTCAAGCACACTACTCCTAAGGAATAAGGGGGGTTTATGGGATTGATACTTTACCAGCTCATGCCACTGAGAATGTTACGGGGATACTTATGACTGAACCACCGTCGTAAGTAAGGCTGCCTACTTTTCAGAAGTCGTAGGTAGCCTGAAAATCTTCTTCGTCGTGTAAGAACTCGGAGTAAGACTCCTCTTCGTCCTCAGATGGATTGGTGTAATAAGCTGAAGGGAGTTCACCAGTGTAAAACCAGTGACAATATTCGAAGGCAATATCGTAATGTGAGATAAACCCACGTGCGTACCAAAAGTCGTGATGAGTGATTGCTCATTCACAGAGGGCGTGTGCGTAAAGAACAATAGAGTCAAGGTCTCGAAAGTGTAAAGACATATATTCTTAAAGTAGAAAAACTTAATCATATTTTAGATTCTTATCCGCTGGTGTGTTCTGACTGTGGATTGCTGCTAGAGCTTGATGTTTTACTTTGCGGGTGCAAAGGCGGTTCTTTAATAGAGCGAGTTACTCGTCTACTCTCTATGATTTCAGTGTTTGTACTAAGATAGTTATGGCCTCTGATCGTTAGGCTGATTACTCGATCTCAGTAGGTTGCACTTCTTTTCCGTTTGACGTTCGGCACTTTCTAAAGTGCGAGGCATCCCATAGGTTATCCTCCTGCCGCCAGGTTTTGCCACGTAGCCCACTCTAAGCTCGTTTGCTTTTCTTCTGGTCTGTATGCAAA
>MU122305.1:0-72232 GCA_014904905.1 Wilcoxina mikolae CBS 423.85
ATATATACACGGGAGCAGACCTCCCACCTTGTAATACAATCCATCAACTTCCTTCGGACCCAAAGTAACACGAGTGATTATATGTGAACGAGTGGCGTCTTTTGTCCGATGGGCACGATATTTACTCGGACTAAATATGCGGCAGAAACCTGGAAGCCCTCCACCTGACCAACGTCGATACTATCATAGATGATTCTCATTGCCGGAAAAATTCTACCAGCCCCCTGGAAACTCGTACGAAATCGGGCCAAAAGAGGGAAAGCGAGAGAGTATTACCGGTTTCGAAACCATAGCTGATAGTCATAGCATCCCTCTGAGCTATCTCGAGCTCAGCAAGCGTTCATTCATTTTGCCATCAAGTAATGAATTTCCACATATTTTATGAACCCGGAAAACGAGACTGGTCTTTGATATTCACATAAAACCAATGACCACCAAAATCTATCGACCATTCATGTATTTTCCACCATTCGGGCGGGGATTATTAGAGTGCAAACGTAAGATACGAAAACCTGGATTCCTCTGAAAACGTGGAATGAACCCACCAGGAGGCAAACACATCACTCTGACTGAAACTAGTATCAACACAATATTCCGGCGACTCAAAACAACTGTAGTTTGTTGGGTAGAGCTACAGAAGTCGTGACTTTATTCTGTTGGAATCACAATTATCACTCGCCATGAGTAAGTCTTCTAATGTCGGCCTCCTACCATCACATGCGGCTTCTGTGCTCACCTCTCTGCTGTGCAGAGATCTCGCCCTTCACACTCAAGCATTCCGGGAATAAGAAGATGGAATTAACCTCTAGCATTCCAATGCTTTATTCAACATCTCTTCATTGCAGTGTTTGTTCCTAGAGTACCCCCCATATCTTTAGATCAGCGTGGGGTAGATCTGGCTTCGAATAGAACGGGTAGGGCTTCGTAGACAGTTCTCATACGCTGGCGCCTGAAACTAGATAGCAGTGAATGAAATATTGAACATATTACGGAGTGTCGAGATTCCATCACCAGGGATTACGTATGAATCTACTGGATATTTCAATGAAATGATTGGCAAAACCAACCCCAAGTAAAGACGGTAATGCACCTGTATGAAATACCACAGCTTCATAAAAAGAGGTTCATGTAAGAAGCAAACTGCTTGGTTCCCGGAAACGCGATAATGGTAACGGATTCGAGCCGTCAGCGCAATCGTCCATCATTTAACGGAGGAGCTTTTGGATGAGATATGGCAGCCTCAACATAACCCCCAGGACGCAATCACCGTGGCAGCGTTAATTCTTTGGTATGTACCCACACCGAGCTGCAATGGTAATTGTCCGCTGTGGAAGGGATCCGGATTAATAGCGTGTCTATCGGCAGCACTGCAAAGTATGGCTGAATCTGGGTTTGCCCTCCCGACCGAGCGCTGTATTCACGTGGTAATTGGCAAAGTAACAATAGGATCTGGTAGTCTGCTGGATGCGGAAGAGGCGGGCATGCCGCTTTCATGCTATGCCGCCTGAAGTTATCGCCTGATCTGATATCCACGCGACGCAATGTTGATGTTACACTATTTGTTAGTATGTAGTTTTACCAATCTTGCGCTCGAAATTGACGATGATTCAGTCATGGGTCAAAAGTCTTGGTGAAGCCAGACGGGGTAATGGTTTTCCAATTTTGTAAGTTCTACAGTTATCAATAAGTAGTAAAAAGATGTTGGCTTCCTGTCTCACACATAAAGAGTGTTTTTCCCGCACCATAAGGTCTAGTAGTGAGCTATGGCGCAGCAGCAGCATTACTTCTGCGCCTTTTGCAAGCATCCACCTGATTCCGTGGAAACCTTCAATATCCGAACTCATGGCTCTTATCCTCCGCTTTTTATCTCTCCAAGAAATGTAAGTGCTGTGAAGCTTACAATAACGCAATCCCTCACATACGCCGTAGCTATACTTGGGTCGTGTGACGGGTTAGGAAATTGTGATTTGAGGTTATAGATTTTCGGGTAACCGTGGCTTAGGGCAAACACTGATCGAGGTTCCTGGTTGAGGCCAAGGTTAATGTACCATACAAAAATTAACACACCGACTTAAGGCGTCATGAAACACTGCCATCGAAGACTTCCAAATAGACCATGGCCATGGAGGCGTTGTCCATTAATATCTTGCGGTCTCCTTTTCATGTTACCCACCGGATTTTCGTTATGGGACAACAGCTCAAGAGTTATTTTATCTATCACTAACCAATTTATGCTTGGGTTAGGGTTTTATTCGCCCCATAACTTTGAAAATCTGACAAGTACATAAGCGTGCTAAGGTTGTTCGCAACCTGCCAAACCACCGTCCCTCAATCTATTTAGTCTTTACTAATCTGTAAGACTATCTGCATGTTTGTTGATTTCTTTTCCAATCTACATCGCCGTCCTAAAACCAGACTTTATCTACGAGGTTGAGGGTCATCCAACCAGGGTGAGGCACGAAAATGTATTCAGTACAACACGAACTCCTGGCATGTTCGATCAACCCATACTGGGGCTGGTATAGTAACACATCTAAAATTTGGACATATTGGCAGGGTCGAGGTACGGAGTCGGGGCACGGGGTTATGGTGGTCGCAGGTGCGCGTACCGTGTACTATGGTATATATACACAGAATTCATCAACTCGTAAATCAAGATTATCAATTCCCGGCAGGTCACTGCACCACTTAGAAGAAATTATAGTATATTTTGGTCCACCAAATCTCTGATATCAAAAACGTCTGACCGTGTTCACTTATTCCACCCAAGCAAGCCCCCCTGCATAGTTATGCGCAAGATGCCACTAGCTTTTCTGTTTCGCTGCCTGGATAGCTGCCTGGATAGCCGCATTCTGTAATTCTTGTCTCTGTGTCTCTCTGTTGTTTGATGCAGTTGTTACATTGCGATTCGATTCGTCCCAGTAGGAACGCGGTGCTTGAACTTGAACGTGCCGATGTACATGGACGAGGGGGGAAGTGATAGTATAACCGCGCCGGGAATCTTTGAGGGGTAAGAGAAGCCCTAGACACAGAGAATTCGAGCAAAAACACTCACTCGATGAATTCATACTTGTACTCGGAGGGTTTGGAGTCTATTCGTATATAGAGCGTCAAAATGAAAGGGCTCTGATGACGTGAAGAGTAAATAACTTGTGATTTGGGATCACCCCCGAACAGTATTCGGGTATCCAGAATGTATTTATGTCGTCGACGGGGGTGAGTGGGAGTCAGATCAGGTCTGCAGCCTCATTTCACAAAGTGATTCGTGATCAAATCAGATCGGACTCTTGCGTCGATAGGTTGCATACTTACATCCACACCAATGGAAAAGAAAATTTTTAGTCCAACACATTATCATCTGACCGAACGTTTTCCGTCCAGCAACTCTACATTATTGGTTGTATGAGACCCGATTCCGTACGATTGTGGGGCATTAATGGGTATAATTGCGAGACCTATAATTTTCATAATCGTAATCGCCGAGAATCTTCGAACTTAAGGCGCATCACCATATACGTGCGCACGCAAGGCTATCCCTATTATTCCCGGAAAATCATAGATCTATCCCCTAAACCGTAGGAAACATTTTCGGGACCATATGTGACTGGAGTGGGTACCGGTGCCTTGTTTTTTGGATCGGCGATCTGAGACAAACGGGATACAGATACAATTCAGTGACTCCATTAACAACCAAGATACCGAAGTTTGTAAGTAGTAATCTAGTATTAGCAAGGTGTGGTTAAGTTGAGTTGTATCGTTATTCGAATACACGATTTCGGGGCATACATCGACCGCAACCACACGGTTTAGGGGATAATTGTGTTCCAAGCTTTAAATTCCGTAAATCTCATCTTCGATAGTTTGCGCTTTTCCCCCCACTGATCACGATGCAACAACCAAGGATCACCTCTGTTAATCACAATGTCAATACACCCGGTATTGCAGCTGGAAATGACTACAGAGGACGGATACCGATGCGATAATTTTAATCTCACTTGATACAGCCGGAACAGAAATCATTCAAGTGGACCCACAGTCTAAAGAACAAAGTGCAATGACAGCAGAGACTGATTCAAAATCAAGCCAAAGATTACCAACCGGGTATGATAGGCTATCAAAGCTCATAGCTAGCGACACCGACTTTCTTGTTTCTCGACGATTTGGGGAGCTGAATGTGCGCAACATCCTGTATTTGCAAGATAGATTGTCTGAAATCGCAGAGGATCTGGCTATAGAGGACAAGAAGCCTGATGACAAGCCGGGAACAAGGCGGTGGGATGACAACAGAACAAGGGCTGAGCTCATGGAGAAGGCAGAGGACATGTTGCGAAGATATAGTATAGTCCCAACCAAATCCGTTCGCGCGAGCATAAAACAAGTGTGGTTTTGCTGATCTGTTTACAAAGACGATGCAATTCGTTCTTATTCAGAACTTCTGAAAATTCCGCGTGCAGCGGCACGACAACGAGGCAACCTCAAAAAGTGGTTGGACTGTCACAATCCTCTCTATATTGAAGAACAAACATTCATTGAGCACTCGAGCGATCTGCTATCGATGAATAACGACGAGGAGGATGCGACCTGTCGCTTGCTGTTGTCACATCCAAGAATGCTGTCAATGATTTTTGGCAAAAAGGTATTCGCCACCAGGCCTGCTCGCCACAAATATCAATGACTTTGGTTTGGGGATCTCTTTCTAATGCAACAAATAGAATAAAACCACGGAAGATTCGGATCAGGTGGCATATTTCTCCACCACTGGTTTGCGTATCACGGCGAGATATTTAACCGTATTAGGAGGCCTGGTCACACTCCTCGTTCCCATCACCCTGTTACCTTATTTGCGGGCGTGAGGACTAGGTTAACCATTATAGGATCATCTATATCCATCTTTTCAATTGTTGTGACGGCTGCTACACGGGATAGAAGTTGGTAGATCGTTGCAGCCACAGTGGTGTATGTTTTTACTTTCAACAGATAACTTACTAGAATACTAATTGTGATCGGCTAACAGATACTCTGCTGTTTTGGTGTCACTTATGCCGCATTAGGGGCCAAATACAGTGGGTCCCGGCACGACCTATTCATCTTTCCTCCATCTCCATCTCCGCGTATCTGGCTTGATATCTTGTACCTTATTCTCAAATTCCTACTTTCTGCTTCCGGGTTATCTATCGCGTTGAAGAAGATGTGGGAGGCCTGTATCGAACATGTTACATATACCTGGATTGTCTGTATGAGACTTGTATGAAGAGTCGTGTATGAGACTTGCATGGGTTTGTGTCAAGATACGAGGTGATCACATGATGCATAAGTGCGTACGGGAAGTCGTACATATACGGGCCTCACGGCCTCGGCAGATAGAGCGGTCGCTACCATCTAAGTTCTACTCCACTCTGTTCATATCTCACAATGTAAAAAAAAAGCCTCTACAACCCTAACCCATAACATGTACTACAACTCAACACCTTCACCAACATCATTGTACATCTTCACCTTCATCACAAATGTCTACTGATACCATCAAGACAGATTTCGGCTCGATCCCCAAGCTGACCAACAGCAATTACCCAATCTGAAGGGGCAAGATATACTGTGTACTCAATTCAATGAAGGCTTATGATATCGTCAACAGACAATGTCAAATTGAAGAGCAATCTAGGAAGAATGAAGTCGGGATGACAGATCAAATGAGCAAACAAAGCCTCTTGCACAGCTTCGGTTGGCTTCTCTCGCCTCAAAGGACATGTGTCATCACTCATAGGCTTCCCGGAGAGCCTCGGATGCTCAAAGTTCCGGGATATTTCGTCCCACAACTGCATAAGACTCGCACCAGCTGCAACCCCGAGATAAGGTCTTAGGACATCTCAGCTTGAGAACAAAACCCGGTGGTTTGATGATTTGCAATAACCACCGCCGGTTGAGCTCATAGTACAACTAGCATCAATTCAGTGCGGTACCACCACCAAAGATTCCATATGGAACGAGCATTTAACAAGAGCTTATGGTTTCATATACACGACTCATCTGGAGCAGTTGGTGGCAAGTAGTCGGCCCCTTAGCAGTTAATGTGCTGGCCTGGACCGAAATATGCCTGGAGGGTTGGAATTAACATGAGTGCTGCGCAAGATTATTGCCATTTGCCGAATGAGTACGGAATAATCAGGGTCAATTGTAGTAGGAATGTCCCACGAGAACTTCACTCACTCATGCTACCTACCTCCCCATTGGATGAAATAAGTATCTTCGAACCCCTACTCAAGTTGGATTCTCACACTGAGGATAACCGCGGTTTTGCGTAGTCATCTTCACTCAATGTTAAGGCAAATCGTGTGTCGGCCCCGCAACAATAGAAATCAACAAGAAAGAAGGTGGAAGAGGAAAAGGAAAAGGACGAGATGCAGAGGGATAGGTACCTAGACAACCTAGAGATTGTCTCGGGCAATATACAAATGAAAGGTATTATGACAAGCACTCAGGTAAGGTCATGTGACCGAACACATGACATCACGATAAAAACTGCACAAACAGGTTTCCTGAAGTGAACTTCAAGCAAAAACAAACTCTTTAATGATAACACTACGAATACTTTCATTAAAATGACTTGGTTTCAAATCTATCCTCGGTACATTTGCGAGTGTAGTCTATTGACGAGTGGCTCGCCGTGAGATATGTCAATCAGCTCAAGTGATTTTTCTGCCATACCCACGACAGTCACCCGGCACCGTGAGCGCGATGCTATGCATATAGCTTGGCTTTTTCAAATAGACCGCTGATCCCTGACTGGCACCTAACTCCCCGCGATCAACAACCCCTCCCTCTTGTCGACTCCATCACCTGACGCATCCGGAAGAGTGGTGGGCGTGAGCCGGGTCGGCGCAAGATGGGCTGCACAAATGCAAGTCGGCTCGAGTCAAAAACCAATAATCCCGAGCCTTGACTAGAGCTTTTGCCGGATGCTTATTTCGGGAGTTCCGGTGGCCAATCCGTCCATAAAAGATTTTGAGATACTGTGGCCGTTCACAGTCTACACCCTCTTTTGTTTGCTTATCTGCGATGGCGCGGTATTTTCGCACGATTTCAGAGCCAAATAAACCGACTTTCGTCAGCTGGAAATGCGCATACTTGATTCTTGAAAGCTCATGCCTAGACTCAAGATCACCAAGCCGACTCGAGCACGCCCGAGAGCATACGCGTCGTGAGTCAAATTGGCTTGAGTCAAATCGGCTTGAGCTCCATGTCCAGGCTCGACTCGAGCTAAATCGCGCCCAACACTAAATCCGGTACGTAATGTTTATCGCTCCAAAGGACGTCAGCAACAGTGATATACCACATTTCTAAGCAATTGGATAGTCAACTGTATAAGAACCCAGTGATTAGTCCGATTTTCGATCTCTTGGGCGGCTTTGGCGTTACCGGATACCTTTTTCGCTGTGTCTTGTAGTTGGAAGAGTATAGTCTAATAGGAACAGTCGGTCTGGTTTTCGAACCATGTGTCGTTCTTACTAAGAGTGTAGCGGTGGGACAAAAGTAATTAATTCACGTACTTGCGTTCAATGGACGGGAATCAAAGGGGAAAAGTATATTGGTATAATAACACAACGACTGATAAATTCCGCGAACACAGTATGTGGTACCCCCGCTGTGTTGTCATTCTCAGAGCGTTGTTATAATTGAAACACGGATAGGTCCATTCCAATAACAGGACGAGTTGTGACGAGATGTCTGGTGATCAGAAAATGACGGTCTGTGGGGAAACTCCAAACCAACTCGCAGATATTCGGCTACCCGCCAGATCCCCCATATAACTGGGGACCATACCCCACCCCACACCAATTACCTGAGCTCGACGTCGACACGATATCAGTATTGGCATGGAGCACTTCCGAACATGCAACATAAGAACCTTCGATCGTGGGCGTCATCTTTTCTCTGTCCAATCGGCAATATCCGAGGTACAAGTCAATCTCGCCGTTGGGGACATGGAGAAGCAACAGTACCAAGAAACTTGGCACTGCACTATTTCGCCAATTCACCCAATACATGCCAACTGGACCCTGGCAATGGGTTGTCGGGTAGTACTCGGTACCGGGAATGGAATACCACCGCACGTGTACTTTGAAGTACCTTTTGTAGTAACACCCAAAAAAAAGATACATGTGCTAGCTTGGTGGCCTTTCCCAAGCTCAGGTACCGAGAACCCTGCTTTGGCGCATTGCAGGTGCCACCTGCAGCCAGGTTATGCTAGTTTAATCGTTATACTGGTGTCTACCCAATGATCGACGATGGTAGTGGACGACAGAAATTTGATTGATGATACATGGACGGGAAAGAATTTGGATGCGATAGACGCCACTCGAATGTTGGACTTATGCCAGCCGTGAGTATCGAATGGCCCCTTATCGCCTACATGCGACCATGATATGCCAATATCAATGGCTTAGAGCGCTTACGGATCGCCGTCAATGTTAGACGCATGGAAGCTATAGTGTGGTAATTTGATATATACCAAGAACGTATGGGTACTTGTTACGTATCGCTAGTACCAAATGCTATCCTGAGCCCCTATAAGTACTATCACATCTCGCTTTATCCACCCTGGTGTTCCATCCATCGCCATCACCATGCACCGCCCTCAGCTAGTTTATTTCTGCTTAACGCTGTTTCTCCTCCTCGCCGTCGTCTCCGCTGTTCCCACCCTTGATCCGTATCGTGGCCACCGAAAACCAAGATGCTGTCCCAGTAAGGGTATGCTTGGCCCCCAGGAGACTTGACACGTTTGGCGCTAACAGGTATATAGTTGTGACTCCCACCTGCAAAAAGATGCGTCTAAACACTTGCACCCCGCCGCCGCAACCTCCTTCTCCACAACTGGTTTGCGCTCCACCCGGGGTTGCGTGTGAAATCGCAAGGCCTGACTTGTGTTGTAGTAAGATATGCTTGGGAATCGCGGTGCCGGCACCGCTGTGTGTGCAGGATAATGGTTGGGAGGTCGATGGAGTTTATGGGGAGTGGGATGCAGTACCATAAGTGTTCGACGATGGCAAGGTGTTCGACGATGGCATGTAATTAAAAGAAGGTGCTCACATCAGCTGTACCAAGAAGTGAATCTCTTAGTAGTTATTAACTACATTGCCGGCGTGTGTGAGTAGTAAGTCAACCGTTCGGACAAATATTGCTGCGCTCCAACATTTCCAGCATTTCGGAAGTGAGGTTAGACATGTTCGCCTTCTGGGGGTATCATATACAGCTGTTGGGCGTGAGGTTGTTGGGTTTCAGGCAGTGATGGTCGTGAGCCGACTCTGGCCGGAGAAGGAAATCTGTGAGTGGGCTTGAGTCATCAGGCCCAAGAGCTCGAGCATCGGCTCGAGCTTTGCCCCGTATTCGGTAAAGGGGTCGGCTACCTGTGGTAAGGCTTTGGCCGATGTGGAATTGTGAATTCAGGATTTGGAGACGACTGGGAGATCTGCAGATCGCAGCGTTGTGCGTCAAAGATTAGGAATACGAACTGAATCCTACTGATCCATGGCTTGCTTGACTCCGTGTAGTAGACAATGTCCAAAGCTAGGCTGACGGGGATTCGGACTAGGTGTAACAGCTCGTATTTACTTAGTGATTAGGGAGATAGAGGTAGATGCACACGTTCATCTCTCTTGCCTAGAAGATGAAGGATACCAGACTAATAAGTAGAGGTCACAATGTATCACTCGCAGCCTCAGACACGACTCGTGTTACAATGAGCATCTTGGGCGACGTCATCTAGTCATGACGGTGCGGTCGTCGACGTCATCCATCATGAGGTTGTGGCCACCTCTTGATGGCAAAAGGCGTTATGGAGTCGCAGCACTTCATGACAGGCCTCGGCATCTTATGGCATGGCACCGTCAGTAGTGCTACTTAAGAGAAGTCATTCTCCATGTATCTAGACATTCAGACAACTCTAGAACTCCTAAGTTGAACAACCCGTGTTACATGGAGCTGACCGTAAGCTGATAGTAGGGCATCTGGCAGGGCATAAGGCACACAACTTTCTTGTATATATCTCGAGTCTGCTCCTTCTCTGACCTCTGTACTCTAGTCTATGAGCACGGTTCACCCCATATCATAACAATCCGAAAGCTCTTGAGTAACTACATTTCAGTTGCGAAGGGTTTTCAATTTCCTTAGTCAGTCTATGGAGTAATATAGCGCAGGAAAAAATGCTCTGAAAAATTGGCTAGTGTTGCTGACACTAACTCTTAAATCACAATTTCTATGATTGATAGTCCTCCAGCAATCTGGAAGTAAATAGTCAATTAGACATGTTATGCAGCATTCAAATTTACAATACCCTCACTGTAGCTAGCGTTGATGTATACGTTATCAAAGCTTAGACCATCGACGTTCAGAAAGCAATCTCTTAGCTTGCGTCACAAAGCATGGTGCTAGAAACATCTGAAACACAGAAACAATACAATGCTCGATATGAACTATAAATATGTTCCATTAACAATTCGCCCAGGCAATAGAAATCAACATGGACATATAACTACTATTCCAGATGAGCGCGGTCTACTTTGTGTATTTATTATTCTGGTTTGTATGTTTGTAATCACACTGTATTTGGCAGCTTGCGGCCATGACATAAATATACAACTTCCCTGATATATCTACTGTGGACGGTTTCCAATTCACATCCCCCTCCACAACAATTCATTCTCCAAATAATCTAGCTATATTACAACCCTCTTCTACCCTTCGTTCTCAACTACTCTGAAACACCGGGAGCGTCACTCCACGTTTACTAGGTCAAATAGTATTCTTACTGCTTTAAGGACTTGCGTATGATGAGATTTATGAAGATTCACTCAGGATGTGAAAGTCACTAAACATAAAGAATCAAGGCGAAGATGTTTGTCTTTCCAAACATATATTGTCAAGGCTTATTCTCCTCATCAAGAAATTTGCCCCTTCTACTGTCAAGGTGGGGTGTTGGAAGTGGATTCCATGAGTTATAAAATCCAAACAAGAGGTGTTTGAACTGTACTTTGCAAACAAGAGACTTGACAAGAATCATTGTAATGAACAAGACTTGTTACCAAAGCCTATTGTATTGGTCTATAGATGGGAGAATAAGTGAAGAGCCAATGTAATACTCCTCTAAACCTCAACTACCTATGTACAATTGCCGACTGTCATCTTGACATAGTGCTCTTTTACATCATTTCTTCATTATGTTTTTTAAACATAATACTGCTTTGAGTTCATACTTTACCGTTCCTTTGTTTATCAAACTTACGACATTCTTGACAATTCTCGTTATCCCTTCTAAGAATAGGTCTTTTTCTTGATATCCAATTTATCACTTAATTCTTTAATGCTCTATCTTTCTGTTTGTTTCTATTCCTCAATTCTGACTCGATCACTGATTTTTGTTTGGCATAACCATTACAGTAGCCCTCTTCTTAATTCCTAGTACCCATGAGGTTTATAATTCAAGTTTGTTTGGTTGTTCAGTATGAAGAATATTTATACCTTGCAGTGCATCAATATTATGTGCTGGTTTACAGTTTCATTCTTCATATCCATTGTACTTAACTAGATATTGATGCTGCTTTCTATACATGTGAGAATCATAAATCCGTTCGACCTGGCACTCATTTTTCCCATCAATGATCACCGTTGTGTGTGGCAACTGAGTTTGAACTTGTATAAGATTCTGAGCTGCATTGCTCAACCATGATATGGGTTGAACTGGGTATATGTAAATGGTTGGTACTGATTTGAGTACCTAAACCCATGGAATGATAACTGCATTCACTTGGGAAGGTCTTAATTACATCAAATCTATTTTTTCTACTTGACTGTTGTGTTAAAACATTGCTTGCATAGACCCAAACATATCGTCCATTGTTATTTCCTGTCCTATATATTTGACTTAGATTGGCTTGTTCGGATTAAAAAGCTTGTAACTATGTCATCCCAATATGGGGGATTTCATACAATTCATTTATCAATGAATAATGACGTATGTCCTCGTATAGATGGATACATATAGATATGGTTGCAAATGGAAATAAGTGATAAAGACGATATCAATTGTAAAGTAAGCTAAGCAAGAAGGTAAGTAATTATGATAATTGACAGTGTGCCAAACACACTTCGCGAGGTGACTATATATGATGGGTGCATACCTGACCTCGGTTGACAAGTGCACTTGCAAGGCCAAGTGTGTCTGAGAGCCAAGTTTATCTGGTACCGCCATTACATCATTCTCCTCATTATTCCCACACCTCTTGGGCTGCAGCATATATATATATAAATACAGCAAGACAAGATCAGGGGGATACGTCTTCGTAGGTCAGTATAAGTTTCACAATTGATCTGTGCCATTACGGTGGCCTCGGGGTAGATAATGGAATGAGTTGTGATGCCGATGATGATGGGTGTGGACTCCGAAGGTAAGTATGGTTGGTTGCTGAATGAATACAGACATTGGAAATGACAATGGGTGCTGGCAACATCAAATTGGAGGATTGATTCGCTGAGGGCAGACATGGTGTCAGGGCTGAATTTGGTGCAGATACAATGGTTAAATATACCGAGGAGACCTAAATAGTCTAAATTGAACCTTTGATTTGTGAGGCTGTCTGTAGCTTTCATCTGCTATTTCTTCTGCTTATCAAACTGCAAAGTGAGTTTCCTCTGATGACTGTTTGCTGTACGTGGCATTGGAGTCACAACTCCAGTGGTGGCTGGTGCTGATTTTGGAATGAAGGATGTGGCCCTGTGCAGTGGCTTTGTTGTTCAGATCATTTTCAGAAGGCAGGAATGGCAGACAGGCAAAAATAAGAGTGCAGATGCAGTGAACAGAGTTGCAATTTCAAGTTCACAATATATACGAAGGGTAATGATGTATGGAAAGGGAGTGACACATCGCAAAGTATTGCACCTGAAAGAATTTATCATAAAGGGGTAGATTCACATGATTTCATATTAACTTGACACGAAGGTGTCGCATAGAATGAGTCAAACAACTACCGACATTGTCCGACGCAATCACACCCATCAATCCATACACAATAGTATCAAGAAATCCCAAATGACACTAAAAACATCTCTGTAAAATGCAATGACTCCACTCAATCCAAAGAGGATATACAAAAATCCTATCTAATCCAACCCCCAAATACGAACCTAACATGTTTGTCAGTATACTAGTTTTTGTTTTAATGATCCTGTATTCACTCTGCTTATAGTATTAAATACCTCTAATCTCCGAGCACACTGAGCAAGCCGTTCAGGAAACGATACTCTGCTCTGGCTTCCAGTTGTCCCCATCTGACAAAAAAAAAGAATAGAGATCGAAAAGAGAGACCATCAATCCTTACTCTTCCACTCGCTTAGATTACCTGCCTATCGGTTCGACCAATCAGGTTGTTTGCATCCAGCCAAGAAATGGACTGAAGCATAGTCTGCCACCCGCTTGGGTGGGAAAGCTCCCGAAATCAGTAGCTGCCAGGAAGTCCATCACCGCCTTGTTGAACCTCTCTATAGAAAAAAGCTCAGAGACCTGCATGTGTCAGCATCTGCCCCCTCTCCAGCCCGTGGCTCTTCCCACTTCTTTCCAGTGCATATGATGCAGGTCTGTTAGGGGTTTCCCCTTAGCAGGTGTACGAGGTACAGAAGATGACCATGGCAATCCGTGTTTGGCCACCTATGGTTGATCAATGTTACACCCACGGTTTATCCCATCTTCTGAACGACAAAGTCCAACCTGACATATGTGATTAACTCGTGCGTGGGCTGTACACCTTCTCGATTGAACAGCAATAGTTACGACACTTAGCTGGCGGATTCATCAGACCCAAATACTTAGGGGGATATGCTAATGTATGCCTTGGCCCCCGATAGTTAGGGACGTCATGAGTTGATAAAGCACAATCACGCCATCGTGGGGGCTTACGGGTCAGCTGTTACACCTCACAAAGCTGTACATCACCAGAGGCCATCGGAGCGGGAACACCAGCGATTACTCGACGATAGCCGCATCGGGATAGTTCAAGCGCCATCCCTGGACGTCATCGAAACTACATAGAATATCACTCGCAACCAAAGAAATCAGATGAGCTGTCATTTAGTCAACCACACCACTGATAAAGCGATTAGGGGTGGCTATTGGGTCGATATTCTGCCAGCTCACACCATCGATAGTGCAACGACAGCTGAGAGGCTGTAGATAAGAAAGCACCTGCGTTTGCAGCGTAGCAAACGAAGCCTCAATGTCCCTCACGATCGAAAGGATACAATTCGACAGGAAGCAAGGAGATCGAAAGGATTCGCTAGGACCGGACCACATAAGTCCGAAGTACTGATGTCAATAGGGGTTCTATTCGTCTGAGATAGAGATTTGAGCGGAAAGGAGCAGAAGGACCGAAAGAGCGTTGGAGGACAGGAAGGGCATTGGAGCAAAGGAAAGGTCAGGTAGAGGAGCTCATGAGAAAAGCGTAGATAGAAGTAATTGTTAGAGCGAGAGGATAGAGGTATAAAGACCTCTTGAATCTTCGAGGGTAGAAGGGCAAGCTTCTTGACGAGGAGAACAAGCCTTAACAATATACGCATTGGAAAGCCAAACATCTTTGTCTTGAATCTATATCTTTAGTGACTTTCACATCCTGAGCGAATCTTCATAACTTCCATCGCAAGCAAGTCCTGAAAGCAGTAAGGAAACTACTTGTACTGGTAAGCCTGGAGTGACACTACCGGTGTTACATCAGCCGTACATGATTGTTTAGGCCAGAACTACTTTACCAGATCAGTAATATGGGACAGCCGGCTAGAGCGGGGTATGCCTCTATACTGTTCGGTAGGCACACGTCAGAACTCGAGAAGCGGGACTGCACCATTGGGATAACTATAGAGTCTAGGGACTCCATGCGTTAACTGCACCCCGGTAGTTAAATCTACCTGTTGAGAGTTTGTGTGTGTGTAGACTTCCCGAGTAACAGCTGATCGCAGGTGTTCTGGTCCGACATAGGCTGTAGCCCTGAAATGGGAGTGAAAGCCAGCGAGATGGGAGGAGCGATACGTGGCATAGCAGCAGCTGGTCGCCGACGCAAGTCTGTGTGGGTAAACATATCCCTGCAACCCACTATCTGATTTAATATTGAGTCGAGAGATAAAATGGGAACTGATGGTTCGATGAACGCGTTAGCTTTCGTTGCCAAAAACCTTTTTTTCTGCGAAAGCATACACACAAGAAAACAAGTTGCGTATTGACGTGGCAAAACCTGATGCCTTGTACTTTAGAAAGTGCCGAAAGTCAAACGGAAAAGAAGCGCAAGCTACCGAGATTGAGTAACAAGCCAAACGATTGGAGCTCATAGCTATCTTAGTACAAATCCTGCAGTCATAGAGAGTATACGAGTAATTCACTCTATAAAAGAACCGCCTTTGCACCCACAAAGCAAAAACAGCAAGCTCTAGCAGCAATCCACAGTCAGAACAAACCAGCGGACAGAACTCTAAAATATAATAAAGTTTTCTACTCAGACGATTACGTCCAAGACTCCTACGATTTCTAAGGAGTTGGCCGCCATACTTAGGTTACAAGTATCCCTGTAACATGGTCCTTCCACCGGCTGCAGCAGCAGATTGGATGCTCTTACCTCGGCACTGCTCTGGCTCCTCACCCCCAGCACTTGTTGGCGTCTCAGTATCTGAACCGTTTCATGTACTTGCCCAACGTAGCATGCCCACTTTTAAAACACCTTATAGCTAACGACTTCACACTTGTGATCAGGATGTGTCTCTTACTCTCCACCTTGCCATAGAGTTTATAGCCAATATGCTTGTTGCAATTATTGGTATCCAACTGTGTTTTTGCTGCCGAAAGTGCATCGGTAATTCGTCTGGTTGTTGTTGCACCCGAGATGTATACATGTTCCTGTATCATGCCTGTACTGTGGCTCTCACGGGCAAGGTTCGGTTCGCGATCTGCGTATTTGCTCCCAGAGATGTCTGTTTGTTGCAGTATACATTGGATATCCATTTCCATACCATACTCACAAAGTGTGCTCGCATTTCAGTTAGTCCATCTTGCTTGTGGGTGTCCTGGTGCAAGCTCTAGATGCTCCGATCACCGGATAGATGCCTGAAAATCGCTGATGACTGCCAACTTTGTTATGCTGTTTGCTGGCAGTATGTCTCTTTCCTTAACTGACTTTCCAATTGCGAGTCCGATTGCGCAAACTCCCATATCATATACCTCTATTAGCCCAGTGCCGAGGTGGCTGCAGAAAGACTTCCAGCCATTTTTGTGCTTGCATAACACTGCTGGTTCTACTCTCCCCTTGTCGGATAGCGATCTGTCCATCCACCATATCCAGATCCGCTCACCTCCTTTTGCCACTTTCACTCTGACCCAGTGTATCACTTCACTCTTAGCCGTGGGGTTGTCACTCAGTATGAAAGTCCTGACAGCCAGTACTTTGTCAGGATTGGGGCAACGCATGGTCTCTTCTTCCTGACTGTGTTCATGCATTTTCTCGATCACAGTACACCTGACACAGGGTAGTGATTTATCATCTTCAGCTTGGATTCTTTGGACACATTTGCTAGCCTGGCTGAGAATCCTTGTTGCCTGGAATCCATGGCCACTGACCCACAGAGTCTCTTATAAGCGCACCCAGTGGGGTCGTGGGCTGGGCTCATAGCGTCGACCTGGATTGTTGATTGAAAAGAAGTTGGAGGTCCTCTTGTCTGCCAGTTTCTTTTGTGTCACACCAGAGCTCACTTCCATATGGTTCGACAGCTTGGATGCAAGATATTTGGACTACTCTAACCCACTATGAGAATATTCTGTGCACTCTTGTGAACATGTGGAGTCTGTCTTCTTCAGCTCTGTCCTTCTTTAGGCATCAGTTATGGTGCTCTCTGAACATCAAGGGGGAATCCATCCAGACACCAAGCTGCCTTGTTGCATCTTTGTTGAACCAAATGCTGCCGTTTCCTACTTTGATTCAGGATGTGAGTTTCGGCCGAAGGTGCTTCTTATGGTCGTACCTGTGTGTGTAAAGTGCTGCTTCTCTGTTCATAGCAGTGTCGAACTAGTGATACCGTCTGCTGGCCCATTTGATACTATCTGTCTCACAGGTTCTGAGCTTCTGAACAACCTGGTTCACATCCTTCCCGGTTGCCACCCACCCGAAGTCATCCATAAAACAAAGGACTTCGACTCCTTGGTCTCTCTCTTGCACCCATTTGTAAGGACGTAAGTCCTTGTACCGATGTATTTGTGGAGATACCGTTGCAAATGGAATAAGTTATAAAGTGGATATGAATTGTTCAATAACATAGGAGGATAATGGCTCACGTGTCAAAAGCACTTCGCGATGTGAATATATATGAAGGGCACTTACCTGGTCTCAGCTATCAAGTGCACATATGAGGCTGATGGCGGCAAAGAGCCAAGTACACCTGGCACTGCCATTGTACCATTCGATCAGTCCAGTGGTAAGAGAATTGGTAACAAATCATTACTCTGCTCGGCACCTGCTTCCACTAGATGGCTTTCCAGGACATTACATTTTATCACCATCTCCGCTGTTTATTCAGAGAGATAGCTTTCAGTCCATCGCATAAGGTCTCCATTTATCTGCTTGGCCATCATTGCATGAACCAGCCTCCCTCTTCCACACTTGGGAATGCTGCCTTTATTACCATTCAGAGGACGCCTACGGTGTTGCCTTATTTCCACACTGTGTACCCCCTGCTGATCATGATGGCTGCAGTGGGCATGGCTAACCATCTCTTTGTGTCACCAAATTGACCCTCGCTTAGTAGTGCTCTTCTCTCTGCTTCATCGGACAACAGTTCGGCATTTACCTTTTCAACAATCCTTTCCCTTTAGCTGAGCAGGGAACACTTGCGTTAGAACATGAGCTTGTGTTATCATCTTTTTCTGGTTATCTGATAATGACCTTGACTGCCCACTCCCACAATGCTGGGTGCCAACCCATCCAGAAGTCCACACTGGCTAATTGTATGATTTTCACTCTGCTTCACTTCTAGATGAGACGGATGGCCACAAATGACAGTTTGTCTGAGCTTGGAGCCCTCTTGACTGACTGCGAGAATAGGGCTCGTTCGACTGCTTGATCTGTAATCTGTTTGTATGGTGATCCTGCAGAGGGTAGTTCGTAGTAATGATCGTTATTGTTAGGTGGCAAGGTCTCTCATCTGAGCATCTTTTTCTTTTCCAGAAAAACACTTGCTTGCCTCCCTTCTCTATAGGTCAGAGCCTCCACTGTTACCAAAGATTAAGGGTAGACGAATATTGCACTCCTCCAAACATCGCCACCCCAGAGGTTCTGTACGTGGTCATTTCATATCTGCCATCTAGTTTGCTGAATCAATTTTTGCAGTTCTGCTTTTGCCCGAGCTCTGCTTCTGACCTTCATCCCGTCCTCTATTCTCCTCTGAGTGTTCTTCTCTTCTGCATATTCTCACTGTTCTATCTTCTCTTAGTTCCAGCACAAATCATTATTTTCTTCACCGAAGCGTCAATGACTTTGCGGAGTGCGACCTGGCATCATTTGGCCTCTGGCTCGACCTGATTCTCAGCGCATTCTTTATCATCTTGAGGGGCTCTCTTTATCTCCAGTTTCTTTCAAAACATTTCCTCCAACTCCTCTGAAATTGTAGCTAGTCTTCACCCTACGACTTGTGTGCCACTCACTTCTTCCTACTTTTCGATGTCTAATTCCCAGTTGCTGCCATTGTGATCTGAGCCTGTGACATGAATCTCCTCCACTGAGATCATCCATTTTGTGATTGGTAAATTGGTCAGGGTTAAGTCTATCACAGATGTGCCCTCACTGCTGACTCTCATCCAGTAGTGAGTGGGTGGGCCTTCATTCCCTATCTCCCTCATATATGGGGCTCTAATCTCCTCTGAGTACACCGTGAGCTTCCATTCTGTGCATCTTGAATCCCAGCTCTGACTGAGAATGTATACGTTACATGCAACCACCATGCTGCCACCCAGTTGAATGATTCTCTGATAGTGAAACATTCCCACTGGCCCCTCTCCCGTCTGCACATCATTTAGTTCGCAAACATTTATGATCTTTGTCATCTTCCCCCCTCTTCTTTTAATTTCAATCACAATCACACCGTTGTTTGCACCCCTGTTCAAGTCTCTTTATTTGTCAGTTGCAATGTCGCTCCCCTTGGGCACAGCTGTCTAGATTCCCTTTCTTATTCTAAGTTCATATAGCGGGTGGTTGATTCAGACTCCTTTCCTTTCATCTGGCGGCTCGTGCAAACATATCCCATGAGCTTTCTGTTCAACTCCTGTCTCTAGTGCAGCCATAGTCCTCACATAAGACCTGGCACATTTGTGCTGAATTACTCTAGTAAATGGAATTGGTGACCCTCATTTTGACCTCAAATGCAGTGTTGGCAATGGTTACGTCCATATCTTCCTCTACCACCTCCTGCTCCCTGGGTCATTCTACCTTCTCGACCATAGGCTACTGTTCTGGGCCTTTGATATTCCTCATCTGCCAGGTTCCGAGCGCCACTGCATTTGACCTTGTGGCTCCTCCTATTGATTGTTCGGTTGGTTCCCTTCTCATTCTTCTGCTTTTTCAGGCTGCTCTAATAGATTCGGTCTTCTCTATACACCTTCCACTAAATAATTTATCAATCCCTTTGCAGTTCGGACAACTATCTTGCATGTGACTGCTGAGTACACCCTTCTGCGATGTGCATCCCACGATATTGCACTGATTTGTACTTGTTCGGTACGTCCCTGAGCAGTACCAGCATCCAGCCAGACTGCCACCACATGTGCTCTCGAAATGGTCTTACCCACAGCAGAGCTCACACATGTTTTTGGGAACCACAATTGTGTATCGTTCGTCCTTGAACCCTGCCTCACCAGGAGTGACCACTCTTTACAATAGTCTTTGGGCTTCCTTTGTCCCCTTCACAGTCGTGACCACTGTTGATGGTTTTATCTCTCCATTGTTCTGTCCCTCCCTGATTTATCAAGGATTCGATAGCCATCTCACATGTGCAGTGACCATCACACTTTCATTCTCTGCCTGGCTTACTTTTCTTATCTTCTGTACACCTTCAATGCCTCTACCCATGGAACTCACTAGTGGGACGGCGTGGATCTTCAACCTCTCCCACAATTTATTCCCCACCACACCAATATTGCCTTTGTTGAGCGACCTTGCTGTGTTGATGACAACATCTTGGTACAGGAGCCCCATCTCTGCAGCGGTATTCAGGTGTGTGATTGCTGTAATTACACCCTTGACATATCTAGGTGCTTTAACGATAAATATGTGGGCCGGATCTTGCTGCCAGAATTGTTCTCTGTTAATTGCAGATACGACATCTTGGTCCATCCTGTTGGGTATGATCACGCTCTCGTCTCTTCTTAGGATTCGGTACCTATCTGCCAAGCTTGAGCTATAGCCTATATGTGGTGGCTGAGTCTATAGCTGACCTGCTCTTGGTCGCTCCCTCAGACGTAACAGCCTTGGGAGTTGCAGCATTCCGCTTGTTGGGTGGTGTGACTGTTTCTAATTGTCTGGATCAGTGTTGCAAATGCTGTTAGTACCGGTGCCAGGGTTGGGGTTGGAGTGCAGGCCAAGGTCATGATTGGAGTCAGCGTCATCGGCTGATTCTGTGGTTTCGGTTGCAGTTCAGCCTGCCAATGTTTCATCTCTCGCTCTTGTTACACTATCATGTCTGCACCTGTGTGTTTCGAGGCCTCCAGTTCCTTAATGGCCTGACGTTCTTTCGGGCCTGATACTGGTTCCACCAGCACTTCATGTGTTACAGGTATACTTATAACAGAAGTATATCCATAAGTAAGGCCGCCTACTCCTCAGAAGTCGTAACAGTCATGAAGGTAGTCTTCTGAATCGTCGTAGTCGGGGAAATCTTCATAATCACTAACCGGAAGGTTCTGATATTCAGAGGAAAGTTCACGAGTACAATACCAGTGAAAATACTCGTATTCGATATCGTAGGTTTGAATGAAAATAGCTGCCACACAATTGTTGTAGGCAGTGATGGCTCGTTCGTAAAGGGTGTGAACGTAAAGAAAAACAGAATCAAGATCTCGAAAATTGGTAGGCATAAATATTCTTTAGAGTAGAAAACTTAATAATATTTTAGAGTTGTGGTCCTCTATTGTGTTCTGACTGTGGATTGCTGCTAGAGCTTGCTGTTTTACTTTGCAAGAGCAAAGGCAGTTCGTTTATAGAGCGACTTACTCGTATACTCTCTATGACTGCGGCATTTGTACTAAGATAGCTATGGGCTCCGATCGTTAGGCTGGTTACTCGATCTCGGCAGCTTGCACATCTTTTCCGTTTGACTTTTGGCACTTTCTAATGTGCGAGGCATCGCTGTAGGTTATCCTCATGCCGCCAGGTTTTGCCACGTCAACGTGCAACTTTTTTTCTGGTCTGTAGGCTAACCCAGAAAACATGTTTCGGCAACGAAAGCTGAAGCATTCATCGAACCATCACTTCATCTTAGATCTCTCGACTCAATGCTAAATCGAATAGTGGATTGCAGGCATATGTTTACCCTCACAGACTTGCATCGGCGACCAGCCGCTGCTATGCAACGTATCGCTGTTCCCATCTTGCTGGCCATTACTCCCATTTCAGGGCTGCAGCTTATGTCGGACCAACTCAATCAAGAACTGCCGTTACCCGGGAAGGCCACCCACACACGAGCTCTCAATAGGTAGATTCAACTACCGGGGCGCAGTTAACACATGGAGTCCCTAGACTGTATAGTTATCCCCATGGTGAAGTCTCGCTACTCGAGCTCTGACGTGTGCCTGCTGGAGATTGTAGAGGCGTACCCCGCTCTAGCCGGCTGTCCCATATTGCTAATAAGGTAAAGCAGTTCAGGTCGAAAAGATCATGCACGGCTGCGCCGAAACTCCGCGCAATGACGTGATCGTGCTTCATCAACTCATGATGTCCCTAACTATCGGGGGCCTAGGCGTATAGTAGCATGCCACCCTAAGTGTTCGGGTATGATGAATCTGCCAGCTAAATGTCATGACTATCGCTGTTCGATCGAGAATGTATACTGCCCCCGGATGGGTTAATCATTCCACTTTGCCAGCGCCCGGTATTGGATAGGCATGCATGTCGCGTCGGACTTCGTTGCTCAAAGGTTGGGATAACCGTGGGTGTAACATCGACCGCCATTGTGACAGACAAGCCGAACACAGATTGCCATGGACATCCTCCGTACCTCGTACACCTGCTAAGGGAAAACCCCTAACTGTACCACCCTCTGTAGCTCTGGTGACATCAACAGAATCTCCATCATAAGAAGTGTGCAAACAATAGATACCACTCAGAGGAGCAGATCTGTACATTATAATCGTATCGTAATCATATAACTCGGGTATATAAAAAATTAAAATTAAAATAATAATGACCTCCACGTAACTCAGCGCCATATGAGTTTAACAAATGAAATTCATAATTTCCTTCTCTTTTGTACCATCGGTTTCTTCCCTTGAGGTTTCCACCGAGCGTCCTTTTCCATCACTGGGTTCTTGGTGTAATATTCTGTGATGAGCTCGGGTGCAATGTCGTTAAGATGCTGCCAGGATTCCCAAGTATTTTCGTCGTGAGAGTATCCTGTCCATATGAAGAGGAACACATGCTTTCTGTGATCATCATCGGTAGGTCCGCTGGCAACAATAGACTCTGATGTCCATCCCCCATTGTCGGCCTCGATAGGTGGTACTTCCGTCTCTAAGGGATCACCATGGTCAGGTTCAAGTAAGGTGACGTTGAAGGCGGGATGTATTTTCCAAGTCCTAGGAAGTTCGAGTCGACACAATGTTTTGTTGCCTTCAACCTTGATCATTTTGAATGGTCCGTACATCTTATCGTCGAGCTTTCGGCATTGTCGTTGCGTCTGAATATTGCTTCCGTTAAGTATAACCATATCTCCGACTTTGTACTGAGGAGCTGGGCGTCGTTTGCGATCGTAGTATTGTCCCATCTTTTTCTTAGTAGCCTCAAGCTGTTGTTCCAGACGACGATAAACCTCGACCATAAAATGAGCGTAACATTCCGAACCGGGATCGCGACACTGCACTTCCGTTGGCCAATTCCTTCGTGCTTCATAGCCATAGTTGGCGTAGAAGGGCATAATCTTCGTAGACACATGTTTGGAATTATTGTATGCGTATTCGGCCATGGGTAACATTTTGCTCCAGTTAGACTGTTCGTAGTTGCAGTATGTACGAAGGTAGTACTTGATGGTCTGATTGATATGCTCGGTTTGTCCGTCTGTTTGAGGATGGAATGTTGTAGACATTGATCGTTTAATGCCGAGGAACTGGTATAAGCCTGCGAGGAAATGGCCGGTGAAGACTGCGTCGCGATCGGAAACCATATCGATTGGCATACCGTGGTATTTCCAAACAATGTTGAGAAATAGCTTGGCGACGGTTGATGTTTCTCGCTTGTCTGTAGGGATAAAGTGCACCATCTTTGTAAACCTGTCAACTACCACCGTGATGTTTTTGTTTCCGTTGGACTCGGGAACATCGGTGATGACGTCTACAGATATGTATGTCCATGGTGAGGATGCTAGTTCGAGAGGGTGCAATAGCTCATGCTTTGCGTGTCGGGGTGTTGTTGTATGTTGGCATGAATTGCACTTGTTGCAATATTCCCGTACATCGTCTTTAAGTTTTGGCCAGTAAATGTTCCTCGAAATGAGTTCCAAAGTTCGTTCGCGACCGAAGTGTCCAGCGATACGGGAGTCGTGTTCCTGGTGGAGTACCTCCTTCCGAAATCCTTCCGGTACATATAACCTTCCTTTCCAATACAACATTCCTTCCTCATCTATTCCAAACCTTCCGTCAACATTCTGTTTCTTCTCCTGAACCATCCGTAGTATCTTTCGATACTCCTCGTCCTGATCTATTTTCTTCTTCAATTGTTCCTTTACCATCTCCGTCAACCGACTAACCGTGAATCCTGCCAAAATTATTTCTTCCCAGTCTTCATTATCCAGATCCGTCGCTCCGACTTCCAACCAATGATCTGGTCTTAACAAGGATGCTGAAGTTGTACCCCCCTCTTTTAGGGCGAACTCTGGGCGCCTTGATAACGTATCGGCTTTTCCATTAGCCGCTCCTTTGCAATAAACAATCTTAAAGTTGTATTCTTGCAATACTTCTGCCCAATGTGCCTGTCTTCTGTTGAGCTGTTGCGTTTCTTTGAAGTATTGGAGGTTCATGTGATCGGAAAAGACTGTTGTTGTGTGTATTGCTCCTTGGAGGTAGCATCTCCATGTTTTGAATGCGTATACGATGGCGAGCATTTCATTATCGTATATTTAATCATTGAGTTCGGCGGGTGAAAACTTCTTCGAGATGAAGGCGACTGGATGTATTTTGCCGTCATCAAATTTCTGTGAAAGGACTGCTCCCATGGCGAAGTCTGATGCTTCCGTTTCGACCATAGCAGGTCTGTCGTCGTTGTAGTGTCGAAGTATTGGGGTGTTTTCTGCCGCGAATAAGATGCAAATGTTGTAGTAAGCTGCTTTGGCTGAATCTCCGAACTGGAAGTTCTATCCGACGCCTTTGAGGGTGTCTGAGATTGGCGCAACGATACCGGCGAATCCCTTGATGAATTGTCGATAAAAGTTCCATAAGCCCATAATTACCTGAACATCCTTTTGGTTATTAGGCATCGGCCATTTCGTTATGGCTTCGCGTCGACTTGGTACCATTTGGAGTCCTTCGCCACTGACGAGAAAGCAAAGGATTTCGACCTCTTGCTTATCGAATTCGCACTTGTCGATTTCCACCACGAGGTTATTGTCTTGTAGGACTTGAAGTAGCTTGCCTACCTATTTGTGGTGTTCTTCTCGTGTTCCCTTGGTGGCGATGAGGACGTCGTCGATGTAGACAACTGTGATGTCGCTAAGTCCGCCGAGAAATGGTTGCAGGATACCGTTCATCCAACATTGAAAAGTTGCTGGTGCGTTGGTGAGGCCGAACGGCATAACAGTGTATTCGTATGATCCGAACTTGGTTCTGAAGCCCATTTTCCATTCATGTTCTTTGGCCATTCGGATCAAATTATATCCCGATTTCATATCCAACTTCATAATCCAAGTTGCTCCTTTCATTCAACTTTGAAATTCATCCATCAATGGTAGAGCCATTTTGTCTTTGATAGTTATATCGTTGAGCCTTCGATAGTCGATACAAAGATGCAGGCCTCGTCCATTTGGTTTGGGCACAAAGAGGATCGGAGATCCGGCTTGTCCCATGGACGGTTTTATTTTTCCTTCTCTTGCAATTTTGTCGATATATTCCTTGAGCAGCCATTCTCCTTCGTGTGAGAGTTGGTATATGGGTCCCACCTTAACTTGATCATCGGGTACTTTCAAGTTAATTTGGTGATCGTGTGGACCATGAGAGGGTATCTTTTCAGCTTCGTGAGGGTCGAATAGTAACATTCACTTATGATCTTGTGATTGAAGTTTTTCTGCTAATATGCTGGTCGACGCGAAGCTTAAAGCACCAATAATAATGGCGTCGGTTCAGGTAGCGATTCAATCGTCGTATGTGATCTCAGAATTCGTATGGAGATGTCCATGATTATAAGAACTTTGTTCACATTCCGTAAAGTGTAAACATCTGTATGTTGCTCCCTGCGCCTTGTGTCTTTTCAAATACCACGCAGGTATAAGAACATCGTAATCAGCATGCATTGGCACGATCTCAAACGTTTCGAGTGTGCGATGGTTTCCAAAAGCCATTCCTAACGGAATAGTATAAAAACCCGGGAGTTGTGCAGACTTACCGCTATAATCCTTTGCTTTCATGCTTGTCTTCCTTTTAACAACCGGAATCTTAAATACCTTGGCACATTGCGGTGACATGGTAAAAGATGTCGATCTCAAATCCAGCATGGCTCGGACCGAAAACTGCTGTATTTTTCCTCCGCTTTCCGTGTGGTCTACAAAGAACCGATATACAGGTTGTTCGACGATGCGGGTTTTCGGGATCTTGTGTATTTTCTTTGTTTCGTAATACACAACATCCTCGGAGGTATTTTGTCGTTTGGAAACGGGTTCCTTGAGGGAGGGAGAGAGTTTTCGTTTGGTAGCCATCCTTTCGACAATGGCTCAGCCACAACGGGTCATTGAGGGTAGTGTCGTTCTACCACTCGTAGTTGGGTTCTTCTTGCAGGGCTTCAACAAAATGACCCTCTTCGATTTGTTCTTCAACGCACTCTTCGCAGTAATGATTTTCAACTGCAAGGATCGTTGACTAAGCGTCCCAGGCGTGACCAATGGTCGTTGCTACTTCCCTGCCGTGGTGTTCCCAGTAGCAGACCACGTCGTCCTCACAACCAATGTGCATACCCTTGAACTTGGTCCAAGAGTCGCCGAACATGAGATCGTTGATGGCTAAGCCTCCACCATGTTTGAATGGCTCTGTGCAGTATAGATTCCAAGGGTATGGGGAATCGGGTTGGTTGCAGAAGAAAGACTCCAGTGGTTCTTCTGGTTCGTTGAGGATTTCTGCAATGCTATTGAAGGCGTTGAGCGGCTCTGGTTCGAAGAGAGTACAAGGTGTACCTGCAATGTCAAAGAAGTTTATGCGTCCATGGTGATTGGTATGGTATGACATCATTATGTTTGTAGTTGATTGGTTGTTGCTTTTTTGCATCACGACCGTCCTGCGGTTTCGTCCCTACCGGACTCCTCAGGGTGACAACTGGAACTAAACATTAGTAACAACCAAAACTAAAAGCTTTCTCCCGCCTAATCCCCATAATCCACCATTCCATTCTCTAATCTGAACTATCCTGATGTTCCCACCAATTATCAGCCACATCCGAATCTTCACTTTCGAAGGACTCCGAACCGGATGGTATTTCTCCGTCTGATATCTTTTCAACCTCCTTAGCTTCTCCAACCACAAAATCATCCATCTCATCCTCCAATTGGTCGTATGCCCTGACCTTCATTTTTTCGTCTGCTTTCGGGTGGCCATAATCAGAGGTTCCTTTGGACGTCATGATGTTCCGAATACATTGCATGGTATTATGACTGTCTTTTCGGTCAGCGGGCCATACGTTGTGCTGACACTCCTTCGCGGCTCGTCTCCTTGCGAGCTCTGATTTTTTGATACTATCTGTCAGTTGTTTGAAGGTCTTACCTTCAGCGTTAACAAAGGGGTTTGGTTTTGATGATCCCCTATTGTTGGATGATTGTCGCTGAGTGTCTCGTTGTTCAAAACGTTGGCGCTGACATTGGAATCCGGAGCCAAGACCTCTGGGTTTTTGGATCTTGCCCCTTGACTTGTCGACTCTTCAGGAAGATGCTTCTGACGACTTCGATTTTCTGATTAATCTGAAGTTCTTTTCCATAGCCTTCCAGACTTCAACATTCTTGCCGGCATTGATAATAATTTCACAGATTTCTTCATCGGTCTTATCAGCCGGGTTGATAAGACTGAGATGCTTGAAGCTGTCGGTTGGTAGCCTGCTTATTTGCATTGTCGGATAAGCTACTCCAACAATTCCCGCTTTAGCATTCAGAGTGTCGAATTCCTCGACTAAATCCTGGATATTGCCCTTGTATGACAATTCGGTAAGCGCCTTATAGGCCCTTTTTCTGCTGATGTAGATTTCGGAAGTGAGCGTCGATGGCAGCTCGGTACGTTGACCAACTGCCATCAGCAAAAAATAAAAAGGCGTTCTGAGCATTCTGAGGATTTTGAAATTGAAGTTCTCGTTTTCTCGATTATGAAATGTACACTGGCCAGAATTATACCCAGTAAAATTATTTTCATTTCTTTGCGGGATTTTCAAACCTTGTATAGTATTCCCAAAAGAGTATAGCTTAGTCTGTTACATTGTTTTGTAGTTGAAAGTCAGTCTACTTTTGAAAATGAAATATGTAATAGACATACTATTGCTTGCTTAGAAATATTATGAAACTTTTGATTTATATATCTTCATGACAAATCATAATAAAACTAACCATATTTGGAATACCTCCAGCTATAATTAACAAATAACTGTATATCTTTAATAATATTTCCTATTTTGGTTAGTTTGTTTTTGATTTGTCATTTCTAAATGCTAATGTCAAGTTTCATGTCATGACTCAGCAAAGTATTCTACATTCATTACATTTTTCAAAAATGAAAGTAGCTGACTTTAAGCAATTAAGAAATGTATCCAACTAGACTATACCTATTTTGGAACAATATATCAAGTTTGGAAATCCCGTCAAGTTTTGGATTCAATATTACTGAGCATCATTCCTATAACTTGACCCGACAAAATCGACTAAACAAGAACTGAAGTTTCAAAAACCTCCAAAATGCTCAGAATGCTCAGAATGCCTTTTTCTCATTTTGCTGATGGCGAAGGTGCTTTCCGGCATGTGCTTCGGCTTCCCACTGCATGTGCCAGACCAATGCGTGGTCCTCCAATCATCCCCTGACGTATTGGATCTTCAATCCTGGACCTGTGAACAGATGTGGTTGATCCGCGATAAATGCCTTCATACTCATCCACCAGGTATCGAAATCCTCAGTTGCCTTTCCCTTAAACTTGGCCGGGTCTGACAACTTAAGTCTGGTCTCTCGTCACTCCTGTGGCCGTTGGGTAGACAACCTTCGGTGGCCCGTAGGTGAGCGTTGTCTGCTTCGATGAGACTCAGAGTGGTGAGAGCCTGGTGGTGGTGGATCACCTCCTGCTGGTGGTGGCGGAGCCTGTCCTGTGTTGGAGGGTCCTGGTTGTACCGATCCCTCCGTGGCTGGTAGAGGTGTGTCCCCAAGACCAATCTCCCTTCCGGATCCTCCTCATATTCCAACAATGTCTGCCACGTCGGAATCCGTGATTGCGGATATGCTATGGTTCCTTTCTGCTGCCTGGTGGCGCCATTGTTGAATATTTTCCCTTCTGTGTGGATGGACGGGCATTGATTCCGAAACTTTCGCCTTTTCGAAAGCTGATGTAAGGCCTGTGTGATCATTTTGAAGCTCCTGGACTTGTGCTTCAAGGATCTGGTGGTCCATCCAGGAAGGTACTTCCTCCGCGAATCTCTTTTCTATCCTTGCCATCCTTTCCTGTTGTGACGTCATTGCCACATTCCATGCCGACATTTTAACCTGGAGTGCCATAACCTGGTTTTCGCACTCCATTATTCTGTCCCTTAAAACAACAAATTCCTCCGATGCCTCCTTGACAACATAATCATTCTGACATTGAAGTGCTGCCAGTCCTGTCCTCGTCTCGCTCAGCACTGTGTTCAGAATCTGGATCTGTTCCTAGTGACCCATTATTATTTGTTGTTCCATCGCCTTGTCGGTTTCGACCTGTCGGCTGAATAGCAGAAAACCTGGCCGAACGTCTTCGAATTCCGCCTCGACGGCTTCCTTCTCGTTGTTGCATGCGTCCACCAGGCATTGGAATTCCTGATCCAGATGATCGACCTGGGCCTACACGCTGTCGACCATAATCGTGTCCTTGTCCTTCTTGGAGTCGAGATACTACCTCCTCGAGGCCTCGTATTGCTCTTGTAGTTTCCTGGCCCATTCTGGCAAGGGCTTGGAGGGCTGTTTAGATTTCGCGACTCCAGATGACACTGGTGCCAACTGGCTCACTCCGGAGAGAAGTTGGTGTCTGAAACTGGCCATTGTGAGGTTGTCGATAGGGGAAGGTGAAGGGACTGGTGACGAGTTGTCCTTGTGGAGGTGGTGCTTGGTTTGGCACTGGTGTCTGTTCTGCTCGATTACTCAGCCGTTGGTAAAAGCTGCAAGTGACGCAGTTTCCTCTGCAGCCTCCCTGACAGTGTTCTGCGCAAAATCCGTGTCGTGTATTTCCTTCAGGGTGGTTGAGGTATCGGATTGCGCAGCAGGCTGGGATATTGCAGACGATACAGTTTGTAGTCATAAACACTTTTTTGGACATGTCCAAACTATTATACTGTTACGGGGTTACTTATGACAGAAGTATAGCCATCAGTAAGGCCGCCTACTGCTCAGAAGTCATAAGAGTCTTGAAGGTAGTCTTCTGAATCGTCGTAGTTGGGGAAATATTCATAATCACTAACCGGAAGGTTGTGATATTCAGAGGGAAGTTTACAAGTACAATACAAGTGAAAATACTCGTATTTGATATCATAGGTTTGAATGAAAATAGCTGCCACATGATAGTCGTAGGCAGTGATGGCTCGTTCTTCAGGACTTGAGTGTAAAGAACAACAGAATCAAGATCTCGAAAATTGGTAGGCATAAATATTCTTTAGAATAGAAAACTTAATAATATTTTAGAGTTGTCATCCGCTATTGTGTTCTGACTGTGGATTGCTGCTAGAGCTTGCTGTTTTTCTTTGCAGGAGCAAAGGCGGTTCTTTTATAGAGCGACTTACTAGTATACTCTCTATGACTGCGGCATTTGTACTAAGATAGCTATGGGCTCCGATCGTTAGGCTGGTTACTCGATCTCGGCAGCTTGCGCTTCTATTCCGTTTGACTTTCAGCACTTTTTAAAGTGCGAGGCATCCCTGTTGGTTATCCTCATGCCGCCAGATTTTGCCACTTCAATGCGCGACTTTTCTTCTGGTCTGTATGCTTACGCAGAAAACAGGTTTCGGCAACGAAAGCTGACGCGTTCATCGAACCATCACTTCATCTTAGATCTCTCGACTCAATGCTAAATCGGATAGTAGGTTGCAGGGATATGTTTACCCTCATAGACTTGCGTCGGCGACCAGCTGCTGCTATGCCACGTATTGCTGTTCCCATCTCGCTGGCTTTTACTTCCATTTCAGGGCTGCAGCTTATGTCGGACCAGCTCAACCAAGAACTGCCGTTGCTCGAGAAGGCGACCCACATACAAGCTCACAATAGGTAGATTGAACTACCGGGGTGCAGTTAACACATGGAGTCCCTAGACTGTATAGTTATCCCCATGGTGAAGTCCCGCTTCTCGAGCTCTGATGTGTGCCTGCCGGAGAGTGTAGAGGCGTACCCTGCTCTAGCCGGCTGTCCCATATTCCTGATTAGGTAAAGTAGTTCTGGTCGAAACGATCATCCACGGCTGATCCGAAAGTCCCCGCAATGGCGTGATCGTGCTTCATCAACTCATGACGTCCCTAACTATCGGGGGCCTAGGCGTATACAGTCCCTAGACAAAAGTGTTTGTGATGAGGGCCCGTGCGCACCCCATCAAAAATATCGCGTGTAGACTTTTGCACGTTACTCCACCACCAATGGCCAAAACCACCCGCCGCGAGATGTCAGTTGTTGAGAAGGGGATGATAATCGCGTTTTTTTTTGTCTTTCGTTCAATTACTCTTGTTAGTAGACTTCTTGGACGGCCATGGAGTACGGTTAAAAGCTTCCTTGTACGCAGTACTGAGCGCATGAGTCTACTCAACACCCCTAGATCTGGTCGGCCAGAAAAACTTACACGACGCGAAAGGAGGGCGATCTGACGACTCATCAAAAAAGACAGAAAGCTCACTCAAAAACAACTGCAGCAGTACTGTGCCCCTGATGTGTCTATACGTACGATCGACGGTACCTATGGAAAAACGGTATGATGAAGTGGCTAGCGAAGAAGCGATCCAAGTTGACACCAGAACGTGCTGCCAAACGACTTAAGTGGGCCTTAGAATGTCAGGATTGGACTGCAGAGAATTTTGAGGGTGTGATTTGGAGTGATGAATGTTCAATTGAAAAGTCTGATAATGCACGCCAAGTTTGGGTCTTCAGAACACCACCAGAAAAGTGGCTTACAGAGTGTATTGCACCAAAGAAGAAGGGAAAAGGTGTTAGCTTGATGGTTTGGGGTTGCTTTTGGGGGAAAAATCGTGGAACTTTTACTCCTCTCATCATGAAATCAGTCAACTCACGTATCTACATTAAGCTACTCGAGTATCTTATATTACCAGTCATTCAACACATATATGATACAATTGGAGACCCAGTATTTATGCAGGATAATGCTCCAGTACATACTGCCAGAATTGTAGATGACTGGTTTAATGCGCATCATATTCAAGTTGATGATCACCCACCTTACTCTCCGGACCTTAATCCAATTGAACATATTTGAGTTGTTCTCAAATGCGAACTCCATTCCTGGTACCCCAACATTGTTGATACTCCTGGTGGACTGGATGCTGTTAGAGCACATCATGCTGAAGTACTTTCCGACATCTGGGACTCGCTGCCAGAAAATTTGTTCAATAACCTCTACCGGAGTATGCCTGACAGTGTGGCAGCGGTTATTGATGCCAAGGGGTGGTATACTAGGTACTGAAGCATGTATTTCTAATCGATTTTTTTTCTCTTGGTTTGAGGAACTTTATAACTATCTAGAGACTTTGTAATTTTAGTTTGGAGACTGTAGTATCTTTGGTTGTGGAGTAATTCAAGATTTTCTCGTGGTGATGGTGGTTGACAAGGGTGTGCATGGATCCTTTCACGAACACTTTTGTCTAGGGACTGTAGTAGCATGCCACCCTAAGTGTTCGGGTCTGATGAATCCGCCAGCTAATTGTCGTGACTATCGCTGTTGGATCCAGAAGGTGTACTGCCCCCGCGCAGGTTAATCATTCCACTTTGCCAGGGTCCGGTATTGGATAGGCATGCATGTCGCGTCTGACTTCGTCGCTCAGAGGATGGGATAACCGTGGGTGTAACATCGACTGCCATAGTGATAGACAAGCCGAACACGGATTGCCATGGACATCCTCCGTATCTCGTACACCTGCTATGGGAAAACCCCTAACATAATCACCATGTTTGTAATGTCTCTCTCCCAGAGTATATTGTCCTCTTGGCGGGCATCCCACTTGCCCTCTTTCTCTTCCAAGCACACTCTCATTCCGATTCATTGCACCTCCTCGTACATGACATCTTTCTCCAGCACTTCTACTATGTTCTTGATCGTTCGGTGCAGCTCTGCCACCTCCAGTGCCTGTTTCCTCATGTTTCTTTCCATTCCTCTTCTCCCATTTCCCTCCACTCTCGATGTCTCTGGAGTCTCAATTCTCAACCTTTTGCTCTTCTCATTATCCATTGTAGGCCTGCTCGGGGTAATGTCTTCCATGATGACACATGCCTCTCATGACACATCACCTACTGAGATATTTGTCTGTCCTGCTTCTCCCATCTTCATATCCCTATCTTCTTCAGCTGCTAGCTTCTCCATTATGTCTCCAGCAGGGCGCTCCCTGTTTATGATCGCTATCATGGCTGTGTCTTCTGTGGTCACGTAATGTCCGTCATGTTTGCCCTCTGCTGCTGTAAGTGTTCAACCTCCTCTTGCTGTCCAGAGGTTCTGGGAGTGCCACTCCAGAGTCAATTCAATTCTAAAAGTTGATTGCTGGTCTCCGCCTGTCGATTACTAATGTGATTGTTGACTTATTTCACTGTTTCTG
Source organism: Wilcoxina mikolae CBS 423.85 (assembly GCA_014904905.1). Lineage (NCBI taxonomy): Eukaryota > Fungi > Ascomycota > Pezizomycetes > Pezizales > Pyronemataceae > Wilcoxina > Wilcoxina mikolae. Next base: position 33,484 of record MU122305.1, read on the forward strand.
TTTTCGCCAAGACTTTGTTCACAACGTTATTTGTTTCATCGCTTTCTGTATATGTGTGTGGGTGTAGCGATGGCTATTGCACTCGTATGTCTATGTTGTTGTGTGTTTGTGGAGTGAAGACCATCGCTTTCGTATGTGTATGTGTGGCGGTGTCCATTGCTATGTATGTGTGCGTGTCGGAGTCCATCGCTATGTGCTTGGAGAAGTCCATCTCCGCTATTTTTATGGTTTATGGTAGCCACCGCAGTCATTGCGGTGTGTTGTCTGATTCTCCCTTGATTCTAATATAATAAGATACCCCCGAGTGGGCTTGATGTGCGAGCGTAACAGTCGGCGCAGGTGCGGTGGTTAATATTGGCAGGCTTGGAGTTGCGAGTGTGCCTTCTCTCATTCTCATTCTCTCATTCTGATTCGATTTTCTGTCTTTCTTTCCCTTTGTTTCTCTTTCCCTTTCTTGGGACTCGATGACGGTGTCGATGATGTGAGTGCCGCTGATATGAGCGCTCTTTCAGGAATGATGATTGACGGTGATGGTGGTGACGATATGGAGCATATACCGCTCCCAAATGTGGCCATGTATCCGGCCGAGTCTATTTTGTTGATGAAGAGAAGTGAGAATTGTAGGTGTGCAAAGGGCATCGACTTGGTAGCCCTGAATTGTGACAGCCCCGTGATGGGTTGCCGTCACTGTGTTATTGTATTTCCGAGTTCGATGAGCATGGGAGATCATAGGTTCCTGAAGATGTTATTGGAGTAGTGGCTGCGGTGAAGGCAGTGGCGATTACACGATCGACTAGTCGAAGAAGTTCGTGATCACCGGCTGGCTTTCTGAACTTTAGTACGCTGCTCTTGAACTCCTTTGTACTGAATACCATTAGCCTTGATGTGACCAGGGAGTCCGCATTGGTAACATGTTCGTTCATCGTTTCCTTCCTTTCTAGGTTCATCTTTTGTACTTCTGGAGGTGCTGGTTTCGCTCTGAGTCTGGGCGCGCTTCCTCTTTCGGTATTCTTCGGTTGTATGACTATCTAAATGGTAGTGGGTACACCAGTGTTTCGTATGTCGTCCGTCTCCTTGTCCGTCTCCTTTGCAGCATCCACCATGCCCGTGGCGGTGACCGCTGTTTCTACCTCGTGTGTAGAGAGCCGATCCGATAGATGCATAACTGATTTCTTTGGTAGGTGTCGCCGGCTTGGCGTCCTCATTCAGAGGGTCTATTTCTGTATGGGTCTCGGTAGACATGGTGATAATTGAGATGACGTTGGTGACGGTGTTAAGTTTCAGTGTGAGGGTTAGGGTTGTGGAGGATCGTGATGTATAACTAGAGTAGTAGAGTAGAACTTAGATGATAGCGACCACCAAGCTCATAACCTGTTAAACTAATAGTTCTCGAGTTGTCCTTATTGTCTATATACGTGGAGAATGTCTTCTTTTATATACTTGTACGTACGGTGCTATGAGATCATGCCGAAGCGTGGACGTCATGACCCCACGATGCCATAAGCACAACCATCAGAAGTGCCCGCATGGCCGCACCGTCATGGCTATGACGTGGGCCTGCTAGTATATAGTAACATGCTCTATGTACTTCAATTCGGAGCCGATTACTCTAGGCCGTCCAAAACCCCTAGAATACACTCTGATCGTGTCCTCATAAGTTGTCCCAAGTTTGGGATGTCAACGGAGGAGACGAAAAGTGGGCTCCTGACCTGCATGCGTGCTGCATGTGTGTTGCATATCTTCTTATCGACGCCATCCGAGTCGCTCAGCTGCCGCCCTCCATGGATAAGACTGTGGTGATGGATATTAGCCGCCTGCATCACGTTCAAACGCAGCGGTGATGTCACAGCTCACTGAGGGCTAGGAATGTGTACGATTGTGAAAGTCTAAGAGCTGAGTAGATTCGAAGGTCGGCTTCATGCGCAAACCCCATATATATTGCTCAATCTTTGCCGTCCTGTCGAATCATTCCGCTTCTAACCCTAACCACATGCGCCGCACAAGACTAAAAACATCTAGGAATACAATAATATGACTTTTTGCCATTAACTTCGAGTAATAAGAGCAACCGTGAAAAAAGACAACACGCGTTCAACCGACCTCATCCGGAGGGAGTTATGGGCGCACAACTGGAAACGCCAGCCAAGGTAGCAGGCTCTCATCTCAAGCCCAATACCACGATTAGGAAAACAACATGCACATGAACATATTAACACACCTCGCATCGCCGTCTGGCCGATAAAAGAGTGTGGTACCGAAAAGCTGAAAACCATAGCGAAGACATATGCACATGTAATTCATACCCCCGAGACAACGTTCCGAAGATGCAATGACCTTCATCCTCCCCAACAAAAAAGAACAGACAAACCGGGCAACGGTGGTCATGAGCTTGATCACTCCTTGTCCATCTCGGTATCCCCACCCTGGCCTCCATCTCCGACAAGATGCGCTGCCACAGCCATCTCTTCGATTCCTGGAGGGGTCTTTTCGGGAATGGCCATCTGTTGGAAGTCGCGCTCCGCGAACACCTCATGCCCAGCCTCTGCGACAAGCGCTCGCACCATACGTTCTCTCATGTACGGTCCGGGGGTGCCCCAAGGGACAGGGCGAGTATCGGTACTACTACTTTGTCCATCGTTGTTGTCGTCCTGTGGCAGCTTTGGCTTGAATATCTTTGTTCCGTGCTTCCTCGCGCGTAGCATCGCAATTAGGTATTGAAAATAAAGATATCGAGCGGCAGGGCGTGCCGAGGTCCTGAATGTCAGCTCCTTGCCATGAAGGTCTGCGAACGTGCCATTAATCTCGATAACCCTGATGTCCTTGATGGAATCATCAACCACGTTCAGCACCCAGCGGTCGATGGTCCCGTCCTGGTGCAACCGCGCGTCCTTGGCTGGTACAATCACAAGCTGATGCTTGTCGAATCTCTTCTCAACGAAATCGGCCAAGAGCAGGCCATTGCGCACGTGGAATAGCTCACCCACACCCTCGTCGCCGAAAATCATCCGCATGACAGTAGTTCCTAGCACGTACGGGTAGATGTGCGCGGCCTTCACACGTTCAGGGTCGAGAAAGCCGCCAACAACAGGGCAAAAGAGGTTGATGCGACCTTCATCATAGCCACCATAAACGTCAATAAGCTCCTTGCGGAACTGAGACTGTAATTTCGAAGATCGAGTCTCCTGGCCCTCCAGAAATTCGAGTAGTAATGTCACGAAATTCCTAGATGGCTGCGGCGTCAGGTCGAAGTTCTGGTTCAGGGCTTTGTGCAAAGCGGTGCGTTCCTCCTGCAGGTTCCCGAGCGATTCTCGTAGCGCAGCGATGCCTTTCAGATGTTTGATTTGGCAGGTGTCCCAGTCTTGAGCGGACATCTTGCCCTGACTATATAACAACTTGGACTCTGCAAACTGTTGTACCGCTTCGTCGAGATCAATGCGCACCAACTCGTCGTTGGCGAACCACCACCCATCTGCATCCACGTACTTGTTTAGAGTGCTAGCAGATCTCTTCAGCTTTTTCTTGGCCGCTCGGGACGGAGGGTCAGCCTCATAGTTGTAAGCAACGTAACCAGTGACTGCTCCAAGCGACGTGGAACGATCCGGAACTTGCGGCGGAGTATTGGGGCGAGGAGTGTCGGTGAATTGACTCATTATGGGTAGGTCTTGAAGGGGTATTTCGAACGATGCGAACAGCGATGGATGCAGGGAGACGATGATGGTGGGAGCGAATGGAGAGGCAGGCGGGGAGACAATGGCGGTGCGGCGGGAGTCAGGGGGGTCAAAAGTCTATGTATACGCACGGCCTGGTTCCCAACAAACTCTAATTCGCAGTACGTTACTGCAGAAATAGCTCTCGTCGCAGGCTGCTGGGACGGGAAGGTTCACGCTAAGGCGAGTGGGTGACTCAACCCGCAAAACCGGCAGGACACGTCATCAGCCATGTTATGCTCCAAGTTCTAGAGCTCGGGACAACTCTGCGATATTATATTATACTATCTCAAGGGATACCTTGTTGAGAGCAATGTAAAGTGCAAACTGATTGTGTATCAAACAAAGTCTAATGATATAACAAAGGGAGAACAATGTCCACTTATATATGCAAATAACATCGCCATATACAAAGTATTAAGCTGGGCATCAGCACAATCATAGAGTGCTGACTGACATTGTCATGTTTACATAGATTATTCAACACTGAGTTAAGCAACCTGTTCAAGTGATCATCAGTGAACTATATATCATCTACACACTAGTGGATCACTACTTCCTGATGAATGTACTGAATCTACATTGAGCATTGTACTGTATGATTTGATTACCCACCGAGCTGATTCATTCCCACATAGATTACACCTAATGAATCTCAAACTAGTCCTAGACCATTATAACTATTCAAAGCAAGTGGGGGAAAGAAGTCATTGCGACAAAATCAATGATGTAAAATGTTAGTATAATGGCGAATTCCATCGTCCTTATAGATATGAGTGTACTAGACCTTGTTGCACATGTGGATTTGAGAATTAGGTAAGTTTAGTAGAGAAGGTTATTAAATGCGTGCAACAGTACTCGCACGAGCTGACGATATAGTGGGTGGTTACCCGGCTACATGCCGGCTGCCTTTACACTGAGATTATAATGGTGTACGGCCGTGTACGGCCTCGTATGAGAGTATACGTGTAGATACGCTTGCAAACGGGAAATAAGCAATATAGATCAATTGTATGGTATGTAGGTAAGATAATCGCTAGCCTGCCAAAAGCACTTTGTGAGGTGATTATATATGAAGGGCGGTTACCTGGCCTCGGCAGGCAAGCCGCAAGTACACTTGGGAAGGCCAAGTACACCTGCCAGGGCCATGTGCACTTGGGGCTAAGTGCACCTGTGAAGGCCAAGTGCACCTGCCACCACCATTACAGAGATGCATGAAACAACTACGATCTGGCTATACATGAAGCAATGGACAATGATTTGCAGTCATGGTTGAGAATGTGATGCTCAACAGTCACTGTAGTATTATTCTGCTGTCCATATAAGTGATACTGATAATTGGAAGACAATATTCTATAAGTAATATAATGTCGATGGGCCTATGGCCAGGTGACTTCCTGGTATATAGGCACTTTGCGCAAGTGCAATTGCTCTCTCTAACAATCATTATATTTTACCCTCAACATACTACTTTATTACTGGTTCATATTTGCAACTGTATTGTTAGGGGTTTTCCCTTAGCAGGTGTACGAGGTACGGAGGATGTCCATGGCAATCCATGTTCGACTTGTCTATCACTATGGCGGTCGATGTCACACCCATGGTTTATCCTATCCACTGAGCGACGAAATCCGATGCAACATACATGCCTATCCAATACCGAGCCCTGGCAAAGCGGAATGATTAACCCACACGTGGGCAGTACACCTTCTTGATCAAACAGCGATAGTTACGACACTTAGCTGGTGGATTCATCAGACCCGAACACTTAGGGCGGTATGCTACTATATGTCTAGGTCCCCGATAGTTAGGGACGTCGTGAGTTGATGAAGCACGATCACGCCATTGCGGGTATTTTCGGATCAGCTGTGCATGATCGTATCGACCAGAACTACTTCACCTTATCAGCAATATGGGACAGCCGGCTAGAGCGGGGTACGCCTCTACACTCTCCGGCAGGTACAGGTCAGAACTCGAGAAGCGGGACTTTACCATGGCATAACAATACAGTCTAGAGACTCCATGTGTTAACTGTACCCCGGTAGTTAAATCTACCTGTCGAGAGTTTGTGTGTGGGAGGACTTCCCAAGTAACGGCAGATCGAGGGTGGTCTGGTCCGACCTAAGCTGCTGCCCTGAAATGGGAGTAAAAGCCAGCGAGATGGGAGGAGCGATATGTTGCATAGCAGCAGCTGGTCGCCGACGCAAGTCGATGAGGGTAAACATATCCCTGCAACCCACTATCCCATTTAACATCGACTCAAGAGATCTAAGAGGAAGTGATGGTTCGATGAACGCGTCAGCTTTCATTGCCAAAAAACTTGTTTTCTGCGTAAGCATAAAAATCAGAAGAAAAGTCGTGCATTGACGTGGCAACATCTGGCGGCATGAGAATAACCTGCAGGGATGTCTGGCACTTTAGAAAGTGGAGAAAGTCAAACGGAAAAGAAGCGCAAGCTACAGAGGTAGAGTAACCAGCCTAACGATCGGAGCCCATAGCTATCTTAGTACAAACGCCGCAGTCATAGAGAGTATACGAGTAGGTAGCTCTATAAAAGAACCGTCTTTGCACCCGCAAAGTAAAACAGCAAGCTCTAGCTGCAATCCACACTCAGAACACACCAGCGGACAGAACTCCAAAATATTATTAAGTTTACTACTCTTTGAAAATATATGTCTTTGAATTTTCGAAACCCTGATTGTATTGTTCTCTACGCGCACGCCCTTTATGAGAGAGCTGTTACCCCTTACGATTTTGGATACGCAAGTATCTTTGTTCACACCTACGATATCGAATACGAATACTTTCACTGGTACTATACCCGTGAACTCCCTTCTTAATACCATAACCATCCGCTTGGCGATTACGAGCCTAGTGACTCCTACTCTGAGTTCTTTGACTCAGAGGATTACCTTCAAGACTCCTACGATTTTTAAGGAGTAGGCGGCTTTACTTACAGATATACTTCTATCTTAAGTAGCACCATAACAGTATAATATTTTGGACACGTCCAAAAGTGTTTATGACTCGAAACTGCATCGTTTGCAATAACCAAGCCTCTTGCGCAGTCCAAAATAGGAATGACCCAGTGGGAAACATTGTCCACGACTTTTGCGCAGAACACTGCACTCAGGGTTGCAACGGTCACTGTAACACTTGCCCCCTATACAACAGGCCTAGGCGTCAGAGAACGAGAAACGAGCACAGACCAAATCAACACTGTACAAACCAAACAGTCTCTGGACCTTTTACATTCCCCTCACGACAACTTCACAATGGCCAGTCACAGATGCCGACTAACCTTTGGAGTGGGCCAGTTGGCACCCACGTCGTCTGGAGTCGTCAAATGGAAACAGCCCTCGAAGCCCTTACCAGAATGTGTGAGGAAACTACATGAACAATACGAGGCATCGAGGAAGCGCTATCTCGACTCCAAAACCACTGATGAAGACACCGAGATGGCAGACACAGTGCAGGTACAGGTCCACTATCTGGACCACGAATTTCAACACCTAGTCGAAACTGACAACAGCGAGAAGGCAGCCATAGAGGCGGAATTAGAAGACGTTCGGCTAGGTTGTCAGCTCTTCAGTTGGCATGTGGAAACCCACGCAGTTCTAAAACAGCAGACACTGTCAGGACACGAAGAGCAAATTCAGATCCTGAATGCAGTATTGAGCGAGACGAGAACAGGTCTGACAGCTCTGCAATATCAGAATGATTGGGTGGTCAAGGAAGCATCGGAGGAATTCAATAACCTGCGATATAAAGTCACAGAATGCGAGAACCAGGTTCAATCACTCGCGACAAAATTTACAGCATGGGCAGCAACAGTGGGAGCTCAGAGAGAAAGAATTGAGGTTTTGGAAAAAAGGCTAGCGGAAGAGGTTCCTTCCTGGATGGATTTTCAAATATTCCAAGCACAGGTAGCAAAACTGCAAAAAGACCACACAGGACTCACCACGGTGGTTGAACAAGCTAAGGTTTCAGACTCAACCCCAATCCACCCAGAACGGAGGGACAATATCCAACGATGGCAACAAATGGCTGAGGAACAAAATCGTAGCATCTTCCCCATTTCGGACTCAGATGTTGCTCAGATTATCGCAATAACAGGAGGATCAGGCACAGATGTGGGTTTGGGGGAAGTCCCACCGCTTCCAGAACGGCCATACCAGGAGGAACGAAACGATATGCCACCACTGGCAGGAGGAGCCGGTGGAGATCCACCACCACCTGGTTCCCGCCATTCAGGATCACACTGAAGCCGACGCAGGTCACCCACGGGAGATCGTCAAAGGTCAAATACACAACAACATCAGGAACCACGAGAAATGCGACTGAAGTTGTCCGACCCAGCCAAGTTCAAAGGAAGGGCGTCAGAAGATTAAGATTTGTGGTGGATGAGTATGGAGGTGTTTATTGCGGACCAGCCACATCTATTTCCTGGTCCAAGATTAAACATCCAATACGTTAGGGTACGATTGGAGGACCACGCATTGGCCTGGCACATGCAGTTGGAAGCAGAAGCGCACGCCGGAAAACATGTTAGAAGCTGGTTAGCATACCGGACTGCGATTGAAGCCCGTTTCCATAACAAGTACCAGCAAGAAACGGCTTGTAAGGTGCTTACCGAGTTGTCTTACAAAGGCAACATACAGGATTTAGTTACCGAGTTCGACACACTGAATGCGAAAGCAAACGTCGTCGGAGTAGCATATTGGACAATTCTAATGAGCAAGCTACCGACGGATATATTTTTAAGCATCTCAGTCTTATCAACCCGGCTAATAAAACCAACAACGAACTCTGAGAAATAATTATCAATGCCCGCAAAAATGTTGAAGTCTGGAAGGCAACAGATAGGAATTTCGGATTTATGAGTAAGTCCAGTTCGTCCAAGGACTCCTCCGGACGGGTCGACAAAAAATGGAGCAAAATCCAAAAGCCTACAGGTTTGGGCTCCGCATTCCAATGTCAGTGTCAATGTTTTCAACAACGAGACACTCAACAACAACAGTCAGGCAATCGGGGCTCGTCTAAGCCGAACCCGTTTATTAACGCTGAAGGTAAAACCTTCATATAGTTGACTGATGGAATCGAAAGTTCTGAGCTACCTAGATGACGAGCAGCTAAAGAATATCAGCACTGCGTGTTGCCCGCTGACCAAAAAGGCAACCATAACACTATGCAATGCATTCGGGACATCAAGCTGTCCAAGGGAACTGCTGATTACGGACACCCGAAAGCATACTAAAAGATGAAGGTCGGGGCATATGACAGGTTAGATGATGAGATGGACAATTAAGTGGTTGGAGAAGTAGAGGATGAAACCTCAGACGGAGAAATACCATCCGGTTTGGAATCCGGGGATGGTGGGAAGGAAGATTCGGATGTGGCGGACAATTGGTGGGAGCATCAAGATAGCTCCGCATAATATGGAGATGGAATGAAGGAGTATATAAGATTAGGCGGGAGAAAGCCTTTAGTATTTGGTTGTTACTAATATTAGTTCCGGTCGTCACCTTGAGGATTCCAGCAGGGATGAAACTGCTCGCCAGTTGTGACGCAACAACTACAACTACAATTCACTATGACACCATACGATATCAGCTGTCACAGCAGAACCAACTTCTTCGACTTCCCAGGCAGACCCCATGACCTCTTCGAACCCGAACCTCTCAATGCCTTCGCAAGCATAGGGAAACTTCACAACGAACCAGAAGAACCTCTCGAATCCTTCTTCTGGGATCAACCTGATTAGCCATATCCTTGGAATCTATACTGGACAGAGGCAGCCCGACACGAAGGAGGTCTAGCCATCGACGATCCCGTGTTTGGAGATTCCTGGACCAAATACACGGGTATGGACGTTGGTTGCGAAGACGACGAGATTTGTTACTGCGAACATCAGGGCAGAGAGGTGGCCACCACAATTGGTCACGCCCGGGAAGCTCAATCAACCATATTAGCAATTGAAGACCACTATTGCGAAGAGTGTATCGATGAAGGTCACTACACCGAGGCCTTGCAAGAAGAACCCAACTATGAGTGGTAGAACGTCACTACCCTCAACCACCTGTTGCAGCCGAGCCATTGTCGAAAGGCTGACTACTAAACGAAAGCACTCCCCCTCAGAAGAGGAATCTTCAACATAACGACAAAATACATCCGACGACTTTGTTTACTACAAACAAAGAAAATCCATAAAATGCCAAAAATCAGAATCGGCGAACGACACATGTACTGGTTCTTTGTGGACCATCCGGACAGCGATCGTAAAACACAGCAGTTCCCGGTTCGGACCATGCTGGATTTGGGATCGATATCCTTTACCATGTCACCTCAGTGTGCCAAGGTATTTAGGATTCCAGTAGTCAGACGTTCAAAAGGAATCAAGGCAAAGAATTTTAGCGGTAAATCAACACAACTCCCCGGTTTATATACAGTACCGTTAGGATTATCGTTTGGAAACCATCGAACACTCGAAACATTCGAGTTCGTGCCCATGCATGCTGACTACGATGGTCTTATACCTGCGTGGTATTTGAAACAACATAGGGCGCAGGGAGCAACATACGGATGTTTACATTTTACGGAATGTGAACAAAAATGGTCCAATGACGAACATCTTCATACGAATTGGGAGATTAATTACGACGATGACATAGCTACCCGAACTGATGCCATCAATATCAGTACCTTATGCTTCTCGTCAACAAGCATACTGGCAGAAACACTCCCTCACAGTATCATAAGTAGATGCTACTATTTGACCCTCATGAAAGTGAAAAGCTACCTCCACACGGTCCTCATGATCATCAAATTAACTTGAAGGTACCTGACAATCAAGTTAAAGTGGGACCAATATACCAACTTTCACGAGAAGAAGAAAGGTTGCTTAAAGAATACATCGCCAAGATGGTAAGAGAAGGAAAAATAAAACCGTCCATGGGACAAGCCGGATCTCCGATCCTTTTTGTGCCCAAACCAAACGGATGAGGCCTGCGTCTTTGTATCGACTATCAAAGACTTAACAATTTGATAATCAAAGACAAGATACCTTTCTCATTGATTGATGAATTACAAAGTCGGATGAAGGGAGCAATCTGGATCACGGAGTTGGATATGAAATCAGGTTATCATCTGATCCGAATGGCCAAAGGACACGAATGGAAAACAGCCTTCAGAACAAAGTTGGATTATACGAATACACAGTCATGCCGTTCGGCCTCACCAATTCACAAGCAACTTTTCAACGTTGGATGAACGGCATCTTACAACTATTTCTTGGCGGACTGAAAGACATTACGGTAGTCTTCATCGACGATGTCCTCATCGCAACTAAGGGAACACGAGAAGAACACCTCAAATACGTAGGCAACATACTGCAAGTCCTACAAGAAAATAATTAAGTGGTGGAAATTGACAAATGCGAGATCGACCAATAAGAAGTTGAATTCTTAGGATTTCTCGTTGGTGGTGAAGGATTAAAAATGGCCCCAAGTCGAAGCGAAGCCATAACGAAATGGCCAATGACCAAAGACCAAAAGGAAGTTCAGGTTATCATGGGTTTATGGAACTTTTATCGACGATTCATCAAGGGATTCGCCGGTATCGTCGCACCTATTACGGACACCCTCAAGGGCGACAGAAAGAACTTTCAGTTTTGGGATGCAGCCAAGGCAGCTTACTACAAGATTTGCATCCTGTTTGCAGCAGAAAACACACCAATACATCGACATTACAACGATGACAGACCCGCAATGGTCAAAACAGATGCGTCTCATTTCGTAATGGGTGCAGTCCTTTCGCAGAAGTTTGACGACGGAAAAATACATCCGGTTGTATTCATTTTGAAAAAGTTTTCACCCACTGAACTCAACTACGAGATATACGATAAGGAAATGCTCGCTATCGTATACGCATTCAAAACAAGGAGATGTTACCTCCAAAGAGCAACACATACAACAACAGTCTTTTACGATCACATGAACCTCCAATACTTCAAAGAAACGCAATCACTCAACAGAAGACAAGCACGTTGGGCAGAAGTATTGCAAGTATATAATTTTAAAATTGTTTATCGAAAAGGATCGGCAAACAGAAAAGCCGATACGTTATCAAGGCGTCCAGAGTTTGCCCTAAGAGAGGGGGGTACAACTTTGGCCACCTTGCTAGGACCAGATCATTGGTTGGAAGTAGGAGCAATGGATTTGAATAATAAAGATTCGGAAGAAATTAATTTGGCAAGATTTGCAGTTAGTCAGTTGACGGAGACAGTAAAGGAAAGGTTTCAAAAAGAAATTGGTCAGGTTCAGGAATATAAGGATATATTACAGAAGGTTCTGGAGAAGGATCAGAATGTGGACGGAAGGTTTGAAATAGACGATGAAGGAACATTGTGTTGGAAAGGAAGGCTATACGTACCAGAAGGTTTTCAGAAAGAAGTACTTCACCAGGAATACGACTCACACGTCGCCAGACATTTCGGACGCGAACGAACCCTGGAGCTCATCACGAGGAACATGTAATGGCCTAAACTCCAGGACGACATACGAGATTATTGCAACAAGTACCACTCATGTCACTGAACCACAACACCACGGCATGCAAAGCATGGACTATTACATCCGCTCGAACTACCATCCTCACCATGGATATACATCTCTGTCGACTTCATTAGAGACTTACCAGAGTCCAATGGGAACAAGAATATCATGGTAGTAATTGTCAGGTTGACTAAGATGGTGCACTTAATTCCAACCGATTAACGAGAGTCATCTACAGTCGCAAGCCTATTTCTCAACAACGTCTGGAAATATCATGACATGCCTCTTGATATCGTGTCCAACCGAGACGCTGAATTTACAGGCCATTTCCTCGCTGATTGGTATCAGTTCTTCGAAATCAAGAGCTCTATGTCGACCCCATTTCACCCTCAAACGGATGGACAGACAGAACGTGTCACTCAGATCGTGGAACATTATTTGCGAACGTACTGTAACTACGAACAGTCCAACTGGAGCGAAATGTTACCGATGGCCGAATATCCATATAACAATTCGAAACATGCGACTACACAGATTACTCCTTTCTACGCCAACTAGTATTAGGAGGCGCGAACAAATTGTCCAACGGAAGTCCACTTTCGGAAGTCTGATTCAGAGTTATACGCTCACTACATGGTTGAAGTCAATCGCTGTCTCGAACAACAGCTGGAATTGTCCAAAGACAAGCTGAGCCAATATTACGATCGCAAGCAACGTCCCACTCCTTGATACACAGTCGGAGATTTGGTAATGGTCAACGGAAGCAACATTCGAACAAAAAGACAGAGCCAAAAGCTCAATGACAAGATGTACAGACCTTTCAAAATCCTTAAGGTCTGAGGCAATAAGCAATAGTGTCTTCTCGAACTACCGAGCACCAGGAAAATACACCCAGCCTTTCACGTTGCTCTTCTGGAACCATATCGAGGTAATCCCTTAGAGGGGAAGGTACCACCTATCCAAGCAGACGATGGCGGATGGACACCTGAATCTATAGTCGCAAGTGGACCTACTTATGATGATCATCGAAAGCACATCTTCTTGGTCAAATGGACGGGATACTCACATTAGTGTTGGCAACGAAGCGGATCGGTTCGTCGCGGATCGAACCAGGGCGCGGTTCGATCCGGATTCGATCCGAGATTTGGACGAAGTTCCGAGGTTTGTCCAAACCGGTTCGCGAACCATCTATCTTCGAACGATAATAGGTAAGCGAGTTCTTGTCCGATCGGCTCGATTTGTATCGCATCTTGTAGCGGGAGAGGTTAGCTACAAGATGCACCAAAAATCGAGCTGATCGGACAAGAACTCGTTTACTTATTTTTGTTCGCAGTTGTAGGTCGAAATGGTGGGGTTTGAGGCGAAAGGCTTGGCAAGGATCCGGTTCACACGGACCAAATCGGTTCGTCAATTCTACGAACCTCGGGCGGTTCGTTGCCAACACTAACTCACATGATGAGAATACGTGGGAATTCTGGGATCATCTAAACTACATCGCACATGAGCTCATCACCGAATTCTACGCCAACAATCCAACGATGGAAAAAGATAAACGATGGAAACCGACACCGATACCGAAGGTACGAAAGAGGAGAAAATTATGAATTATCTTTCTTAAACTCATACCGCGCTGAGTTACGCAGAGGTCATTTTTATGTTTTAAAATATTGTTTTTGAAACCCATGTTATTGATTTATAATACTCTGTCTGAGTGGTACCTTCAGTTTGCACACTTTTTATGATGGAGATTCTGTTGAGGTCACCTGAGCTAGAGAGGGAGGTACTGTTAGGGGTTATCCCTTAGCAGGTGTACGAGGTACGGAGGATGTCCATGGTAATCCCTGTTCGACTTGTCTGTCACTATGGCTGTCGATGTCACACCCGCGGTTTATCCCATCCTCTGAGTGATGAAGTCTGACGCGACATACATGCCTATCGAATACCGAGCTCTGGCAAAGCGGAATGATTAACCCGCGTGTAGGCAGTACACCTTCTCGTTCCAACAGCGATAGTCACGACACTTAGCTGGCGGATTCATCAGACCCGAACACTTAGGGCGGTATGCTACTATATGCCTAGGCCCACGATAGTTAGGGACGTCATGAGTTGATGAAGCACGATCATGCGATTGGAGGGATTTTCGGATCAGCCGTGCATGATCTTTTCAACCAGAACTACTTCACCTTATCAGCAATATGGGACAGCCGATGAGAGAGGAGTACGCCTCTACACTCTCCGGCAGGCACAGATCAGAACTCGAGAAGCGGGACTTCACCATAGAGATAACTATACAGTCTAGGGACTCCATGTGTTAACTGCGCCTTGGTAGTTAAATCTACCTGTTGAGAGTTTGTGTGTGGGTCGACTTCACGAGTAACGACAGATCGATGGTGGTCTGGTCCGACCAAAGCTGCAGCCCTGAAATGGGAGTAAAAGCCAGCGAGATGGATGGAGCGATACGTAGCATAGCAGCAGCTCGTCGCCGACGCAAGTCGATGAGGGTAAACATATCCCTGCAACCCACTATCCCATTTAACATCGACTCAAGAGATCTAAGAGGCAGTGATGGTTCGATGAACGCGTCAGCTTTCGTTGCCAAAAAACTTGTTTTCTGCGTAAGCATAAAAATCAGAAGAAAAGTCGTGCATTGACGTGGCAACATCTGGCGGCATGAGAATAACCTGCAGGGATGCCTCGCACTTTAGAAAGTGGAGAATGTCAAACAGAAAAGAAGCGCAAGCTACAGAGGTCGAGTAACCAGCCTAACGATCGGAGCCCATAGCTATCTTAGTACAAACGCCACAGTCATAGAGAGTATACGAGTAGGTCACTCTATAAAAGAACCGTCTTTGCACCTGCAAAGTAAAACAGCAAGCTCTAGCTGCAATCCACACTCAGAACACACCAGCGGACAGAACTCTAAAATATTATTAAGTTTACTACACTTTGAAAACATATGTCTTTGAATTTTCGAAACCCTGATTGTATTGTTCTCTACGCACACACCCTTTACAAGAGAGCTGTTAACCCTTACGATTTTGGATACGCAAGTATCTTTGTTCACACCTACGATATCGAATACGAATACTTTCACTGGTACTATACCTGTGAACTCCCTTCTGAATACCATAACCATCCGCTTGGCGATTATGAGCCTAGCGACTCCTACTCTGAGTTTTTGGACTTAGAGAATGACCTTCAAGACTCCTACGATTTTTAAGGAGTAGGCGGCCTTACTTACGGATATACTTCTATCTTAAGTATCCCTGTAACATGTATCTACAGATCGTCGGGAAAAAAACATTGTTGTGCTCAGGCCGTTCATGGGCCTAAGACTTATCGGACGCTTCAATCAAAACCTCTTGAATCTCGTCCTAAAGTAACACTGCATGTGAATATATACAACCCCTCGCTTTGCCTTTGGTCCTCCTGACCCGGCATTCCTTATTGTCGCAGCTATACAGTACACTCAATTATAACTGGTACAGCAATACAGTGTGCTAACCATTTGATTTACATCACTACTCATGTGACACATGAGTGCAATGTACAGCTTGATCTAACGAAATGTTCACAGCATGCAATGTTTATATGATACTCTTCATTACACTCACATCTTGGGCGACGGATACAATGCAGTGACGTAAGTATGTATGTTTGATTTTAAGCTCTAATATATACAGTCTCCCATTGAAAACACCATGCTACACACCACACTTCGCGTAAAGCACATCCTCGAAACTACTCTCTCCTTCGCAGTCATCTACCAATTCAAACTCTACGTCATTGTACTCATCCTGATTCTCGTCCACATTCTCATTTTCATTCTCATCCACATTGTCCTGATTTTCAACCGTATCATCGTCCAGCTGGACACCACAATGTCACTGAGCACGATCCCTGGCACTGTGAATGTCATCCTGATTGTTCTCACTATCACTGTCGCCATTGTCAATCTTATCTGCAGCATCAAAAGACAATCTTTAGCAATGGGGATGCGGATTGCAGAAATGATCGGAGTCTGAATGTTTGGCTCCATCAGCAGTGCTTCAATTGCAGTCTTGTCTAAAACCACTCCACGAGGCTTGGCCATGGGTGGCATGTTATTGGCTCTGTTCTCATGTACAATGAGGTTGTTGAGGGCTGCTCTATTGGACTTGATTAGCTTCTGTATCAATGGAGATGGGAGATTGTTCCAAATATGCATGAGATCAGTGTAAGTCTCTGCAAATTGTTAGAACAATTAAATTCATTGTGAAGCCATACTTACCGCTGTCATTATCTTGATTGAAGTAGTACTCCCACTTGGACCTGTTGTGCCGGATTTTGAAGTCATCAAGATGAATATTTGATGGAGCTAAACCTCCATTTCTTTGCCACTCTGTCAGTGCGTGATGCAATGCTGTGAATGTTAACACAGTCAGTGCCGGGGGTGTCTGTTCCCGAATCCAGTTATGGCAGCCCTGCATAAGCCAGCCGCGTTTGGGCATTCGTTGGAAGAAATATACATATAGAAATTGTGGAATCCCCTCGGCAAGAAAGTAGCTAGGTCTTTCATGGTGATGTTAGCGATACTACAAGTTGAAGACTGTACTCACATCAGGGTCATTCGTACGATCGCCTTGGTGTACAATGAATGTAAAATCTGAGAGAATAAGGTCAATGTGCATGCAGTGCTCATCATCCTCGAGATGGTGCAAGTTGTATAGTCTCCCTATACACTTACTGGATTTCTTGATCATATTCAATCTGACTGCATTGCAACTGTTTGTGATGTGACATACAATCGGCTAGTCAGTGAGAATGCAATTCTGGGACATATCTAAATATCATGAGACACTCCTTCTGAACTTCCAGGAACTTGTTAATATCGACCCCTTGCTGTTGGAATACCTACAGGCAGGTATACTCTATGGTCTTGGTGTTGGAAACGATATATTAGTCCCTATCTATCACTCTTGGAATCATATAGGCTGCCAGTACAAACTTAGCTTCAGTTGGAAATGGTGTCTCACTCAGCAGTTGCTTCTCCATCGTGCAACCCGTTGTTTGCAGTACAGGACTAACTCGAAAGTCACCTGGTGCAAAGACACATCTACTGCCATATTGTTTACTGCTGAGCGATATACTCAACAATGTTGTCAGCAGTGACGATGGAATGAGTTGTAAAGCCGATTATGATGGGTGTGGATACTGGATGTAACTATGGTTCATTGCTGAACGAATGACGATGTTGGAATTGACACTGGGTGCTGGCGATATGGAATTGGACGCTTGATTAGACAGGGGCAGAGATGGTTTTAGGGCTGGATTTGGCATGGAAACAATGATTGTAGATGCTGAGGAGACCTTGGTAATCGAACCTTCTATACGTGAGGCTGTAGCCATTCTCCGCATTCACTTCTGCTTGTCAGACTGCACAGTGAGTTTTATCTTACGACCGTTTGGAGTACGTGGTATTGGGGTGCCAGGAGTGACCGGTGCTGCTTTATGAATTGAGGATGCGGCCTTGTGCAGTGGCTTTATTGTTCGGGTCATTTTCAGAAGGCAGGAATGTCAGAAAAGTAGGAATGTCAGAAAGGCAGGAATGTTGCAAAGGCATAAAAAGAGTGTAGTTGCGGTGTAGATGAAGTGTAATGCAGTGTGAAACAGGAATGATACGTTGCTGAGTATTACATATTAAAGATTATCTCATAATGCAGCAGATTAACAAGATTTCATATTAGCTTATCACGAAAGTGTCGCCTATAATTAGACAATCAAATACCAATAATGCCAAGAAAACCCAAACAAGACTAAAAATAACTCTGCAAAATGCAAAAACGACTCCACCTGATCCAAAGAGGATATGTAAAAACCCTATCGAACCCAACTCCCAAACGGGAATCTAACATGTGTGAGTGTATGCTAGTCTTTCGCAGTACTGTTCAACGTACAGATTAACATCACTCTATGTGCTGACCCATCCATGGTAAAGTCAAACGCGACACCTTTAGCTGTGTGAAGCTCATACTGGCATTCACATCTTGTGGGGTTCCAATTGCCAGCAAATGTGATACCTTGTTAACATCTACCAACACCGATGAAATGTCAAACATTGTCTCTTCCTCCACTAAAACCTCTGGCATTTGCAACCTCGACTCCCACGGTTGCTGTAACTTCACCACCACTCACGACGTTGCCTCCACAATTTGTGCTGTCTGTGCCATTCGTGCAATCGTTGCATCTTGCATAGAGACACAATCGACATGGGGAGTAGATATTACCTCCAGTTTTGTCGTTGCTGAGTGGTCGATTGCAACGAACCTGGGAACAGGCATCGGGGTCGCAGCAGGTTCGGAGGAACCAGGTGTTTTCGGGGGAGAGGATCATAGTTGTTGTGGTGGTAGTTGGGGTGGTGGAGTACCTTCCGTTGCTTTCAGAACAGCCACAGCGATGAAAGGGTTGTAAGCTGTAACAGAAAAGAAGTTGGTCACAGAGTAGTTGCTATTAAGTCAAGTCGCATTCCATAGCTGCAGAGACATTTCCCCAGGCACGACTAGATATCCAAGAATATATTTGACATCTCTGCCAGGACATAGGCAACTCACAGCACAGTGTAAAGAATTTACATTGAGCTTCTCGACTTGTAAGGGATTCCATCAATTCCAGCTGTAGTGAATAAAGATGTCGTCCCAATGGTCATAGCTGTCTGGGCCGTAGCCTTCATGGTCAACAATGCAAACCCTAAAGGGGTATATATGTGTTCGCCAGTAGGGACAGTAGTGGAGGAGATCTCATCAAGTCTTCATTTCTTCTGGAGGTCAGAGGCAATGATGGTCGATGGTGTTGCACATTTGTGGGAGGGTGGCTGCAGCTTTGGTGTTCCGAGATACAAGATGTCTTTCTTGGCATGGGCTTTTCCACATTTGGGGTTGTCGCAGTCATCAGAGTTGTCAGAGTCGGAGTCAGTATAGGTGTCGGTAGGTACAGGTGGGTTTCCTTTGTCATATCTGTTCATCTGTACCCTGGTTTTATTGAAAAGGTCTCAGCAAAACGCATGGAACCCACACCACCATTCCATGTATCATGGTTCAGTCCATTTACGATGCATCCACATCCCCTGTAACTGTGGAAAGTGCCTTGTAGTGACTGGGTCCAAAAAAAGGATATCATACATCAAGTCAATCGCACCATCATCCTTGACACTGTGAATGGCATACATCCGAATAAGGCTCCGAATGTGCTTGGCCACGAACTGCTTCACAAAACCATATAGGTGGAGAATATCCTTAATTGCATCGGCTTTGGAGGGGGTAGATGGGATATCTTTTTGGGGGGGTATTGCAATGTTCTGAGCTGAATATCAGGTATTTGAGGGGTCGGTCAGGGTTACGATTAATTTGTCTAAAAACAATAATGAGTGTGGTACATAGGTAAAGATGCAGTAGACAGAGATGATGGAGTAGAATTGAAATAGAGGAAGTGTACAGCAGTATATATACAACGCAGAATGGGCCTTCAAGGTGCTGAAATAGTGTTGGCAATGAAGCAAATCGGTTTGTCCCAGATCGAACCAAGGTGGAGTTCGACACGGATTCGATCCGAGATTTGTACGAAGTTCTGAGGTTTGTCTGAACTGGATTGTGAACCATCTATCTTCAAACGACAATATATAAGCGACTTCTTGTCCGATCGTCTCGATTTGTAGTGCATAGTGTCGGTAATTAACCGCCCGGGATTCGTAACATTGACGAACCTGTTTGGTTGGAGCCAAGCCGATCCTTGCCATGCCATTCCCCTCAAACCCCAACATTTCGGCCTTCAAGTGCGAACAAAAATAAGTAAGCGAGTTCTTGTCCGATCGGCACAATTATTAGTGCATCTTGTAGCTAACCTCTCCCGCTACAGGATGCGCTACAAATCCAACCGATCAGACTAGAACTCGCTTACCTATAGTCGTGCGAAGATAGATGGTTTGCGAACCGGTTTGTGCAAACCTCGGAAGTTTGCCCAAATCTCAGATCGAATCCTGATCGAACGCCGTATTGGTTCGATCCGTCACGAACCGATTTGATTCATTGCCAACACTAGTAGCGCATCCTGTAGCGGAAGAGGATAGCTATAAGATGCGCTAGGAATGGGGCCGATCGGACAGGAACTCACTTACTTATTTTTGTTCGCAGTTGTAGGCCGAAATGGTGGGGTTTGGGTCAAAAGGTTTGGCAAGGATCCGGTTCACACGGACCAAATCGGTTGGTAAATTGTACAAACTTCCCACGGCTCATTGCCAACACTATGCTGGAATTATGTGAAGCGGCTCGCATAACAGTTGATACCGTTGGTTTTATCAAACATCGTACTTGAAAATGAGTTTTCCTGGTTATGAGCTGCCATTAGCACTTCTCTTCCGGCTTGAAAGATGCCCAGCATGTTTTATACAACTCTGGTGAGTTGTTTGAACCACTTCTTGAGCATGAGACATACTTGTAGTGTAAATGTTGGGTCAAAGTATTGAAGTCTGTCAGTTTGAGTTCCTACCAAATGGCAGTAACATCAAGTTCCAACATAATGATACATTGGGGTATCACAAACAGTCAGGACTAGTGTTGGCAATGAACAGCCCGGGGTTCGTATCATTGACGAACCGATTTGGTCTGCCCAAACCATTTACTTGCGAAGCCTTTCGCCTCAAATCCAATCATTTCAACGTACAACTGCGAACAAATATAAGGAAGCGAGTTCCGGTCCGATTGGCCACATTCCCAGTGCATCTTGTAGCTATCCTCTTCCACTGCAGGATGCGCTACAAATCGAGGCGATCGGAAAAGAAGTCGCATATATATTGTCGTTCGAAGATAGATGGTTCACGATCCAGTTCAGACAAACATCAGAACTTTGTACAAATCTCGGATTGAATCTGTGTCGAACCCCACCTTGGTTCGATCTGGGACAAACCGATCCGCTTCATTGCCAACCCTAGTCAGGATCTGCTATATGAAGTGAGGTAAATGTCAACAGCATCTCTGGCAGTGCATAGGCCTCTCTAGGCACTACCAATTGGCTCTGTAAGGTGGTGTCATAAAATCTTGACTCGTTCCCTGGCACACAAAATGAGTGATATCACATGTTTATATCTGTATTTTGTTGCATCTACCTGGTCAAATATCACACAAGCAGGCAAACAAGCAAGTCCATGGTTTCTTTCTTATATTTGCCTAGCAATTTGAGTTAAATTAGGTTCTGGTCATAGCTACATCCTGACAAACTCTGACTGAAGGATGTTCCAGCATCTTGGCATTTCATATACGGCTCTGGAAGTTTTGTATGCCATGCGGCCCAATTACATTACCCCTGCTTGGCAATCCTCATAACATTCTGCCAACTGTATATACAGCCCTGAGCATCATCTACACAATGTACACCATGGCTACCATAGTAACTCCAAATCGTTTCTGCCCTGTTTGCTTGAAACCTTATATGTCTGACCTGTGGCTCTACAAACATGTCAACTGTGACCATCCTTGATATGGCTTTCAACTTCTTAAGGTGAGGACAGACTCTAAGCCCCCTGAATATGTTTGAAAAAACTCTCAGTGATATGTCGACGATACTGACAGTGGTTTTCCTGCCAACCATGGTTTTCATGCCAACCGTGACCACGCTGACAATCCTGACGCATTTCCTCCATTGTACACGTCTCCTTCTCCAGAACTATTTGAATTTGACCCAAATACAAAAGGCTTCTCATATCCCGATGTGGGAGCCCTTGTGGCATATGTTCCGACCAATGATGAGCACAGTACTGGGCAATCCTTGAACAAACCCTTCCATCCGTTCTATAGTGAGGTGGAGTACAATTTTGCAGAGCTGGTCTCATCAAAAGGTCTTGCCGTGAATGTCATCGACGACTTGCTGAAGGTCAACTGTGGCCTTAAAGAGTATGTACGTGATACACTGAAATCAAATTACAACCTCCATCACAAAATCGCCCCACAGCAGACGAACTTGGCCATGGCTCCTGGAAGAAAGCGACGTTGCAGATGGCATGGAATGTGCCGCATCCGAATGCTATTGAGGTTTGGTACCGTGGCCTTATTGAGTGTGCAAAATGGCATCTCTGGCATTCAGAATACTAGGATCATCTTACATACACTCGGAAATGTTGCTTCAATGATACTGGGCACCGTGTTGACAACGAGATGCATACTGGAGACAGGTAGTGGGATAAGCAGGTAAACTTCCTTCTTATACCCTTAACAATGTTCTACACCATTTAAAAAGCTCACAATTGGGTAGACAACACTACCCATCGGTGACACCGTGGTGCTGATGATATATATATATTTGAGGGCACCCAGCTCACGAACTTCTCTGGCCACAACAAGGCATGTCCGATATATATGATGATTGGCAACATATTCACAGGAGCACAGATGAAGCATACCATGCCCAGTGTGTTGTTGGTCGACATTTTGCCCATTTCCATCAAGATGCGCAATGTCCCCTTCAAAAGAAAAAATGCTCATAGGGAGCATAACCGAATGGTCTCACAGAACATGCTGAAGCATGAGTTTCTACCCCTACTCAAGTCTGCGACCCACACCTTCTATGTCTGCTGTGAAGATGGCAACTTCAGGCATTGTTATTTGATTTTGGCTGCATGGATGTTCAATTACCCTGAGCACCATGATCTTGACAAAATCAATAATGGTGTATGCTGCTGGTGCGAATGCCTCTTGCAGGAAATGGGTAATCTACCCCGCCGACATGAGCAATACAACCTCTGGGATCATAATATCTATTGTATACAGTCAGATTGAAATACACCCCTTTGCATCGCCGAACTCAAACTCCATGATGTCAATCCAGGCTTCAGAATCTTATGGTATCTCGATTGTGTTACAAGCGATCTTTTCAAGTCTAATCTACTCCACATGATGCAAATGGGAATTTTGAAGCACCACCTCACATGGCTTCACAAATTTCTCATACAACACAAGCGACTTGATAATTTCAATAATATTTGGCTCTCGGTGCCTGCATACCTTGATATGACAAATCCAAGAGGTGCATATGAGGAGGTTTCGTTGTGGAAAGGAGGAGCGATCAAGACGATAACACGATTTCTTGTAGGTGTTGTATGTAATGCTCTGAGGGTCCTAAGCCCCTTTCAGAGTAGTTTTTATGACCATGCAGTTGAGTGCTCTCGCTCTCTTATTGAGTTGTATTTCTATTGCCAGTATGACTCTCACAATGATGAAACGCTAGATCTCATGGACAATGCTCTACATCGCTTTAATAATTTGAAGGATATGTTTCAATAATCCTGGGTTGGCAAACTACCTGCAGCAAGGGTCAAAGAGAGACGTACAGATTTGTGTGGCAAGAGGGATGCCCAAATCAATTCCGAGGAAAAGAAGTCAAAAAAGGTGGCTTTTCAACAGTGTATTCGTGATGTCTGGTAATGTATTATTTATGCAGAAATGGACGAATACATTGAAAAGGGTAGCTATCTCAACTTTCCAAGGTACATCTCATGCAGCACTTCCGAGAGCAGATACAACCCATACGGTTTGGATAAATAGTGGTTGATGGACACAGGAGAAAGTTCTCACCAGCAACAGATCAAGAACTGGTTTAATGCCTCCACCATGATAGGTGATTAGAAATCTTGGATAATCAACTATCACCTTCATAGTGATACATTCGCTGTCAGAAAGGCCAATCGCGACACATGGAACTGTAAACTGGGTGCTCCAAAGACGACGAAAGAAATGACTACAGAAGTGATTGTGGAAGCTACCACCACTAATAGACGTCGTTTATTGAAGCTCATATCACTGCAGCACCACAAAGGACAACAGAAAGTGAAAGATTATCACGGCCTTTAGAAAACAATCAATCATGATGTCCTCCGACATGATCTATATTATGTCACCTGTCATTTCTCACACTCCAAGCAGATCAATATCGATTCAGATGATCTCTTATGCAGAGCTGCCGCAATTTGTCATGCATTGGAGGTATAATCATGCAACATGCATGAAGAGTGCAAGATTTAGAAGCTGAGATGTACTGGATATAAACGATGGTATTCTGGGACTGCCCGTCAAGATTGCTTATGAGTGCAAACCTTGCAACGTAAGGAGGAGCAGTCACTGTCTCATATGCCACTGCATGGATGCGTACTGTACTGAATGTTTCCTCTATTCAAGCTGTGCATAGTCCATTCGCTTAACAGGATTTACATATGGGTAGCACACTTTGAAGTGACGAAGTCTGCCAACAGTGGAATGCTGGAAAGTATGTTGCAGCTAGTGACGGTAGTGAAACCAGCTTCCAGCAGTGTATACACAGTTATTAGTGCAGGAAATATTGTCGGTGCGGCTCACTTATTTTCAGAGCAGCCCATTTCATCCAAGTCAGAGAATAAAGGATGGATAGTCAACAGTCATATGACCTAGCGACATGAAACGATGTTTGGTATATACTGGATGACGAGTTGAATACAGCGATAAACAGGGTATAAACGGTGTTTAGATTTATTTATTTATTTATATGTTCATCATACAGCATGCAGCTCGCAGGCTATGGCCAGTGAAGTGTTTGAAATATGAGATTGTGCCAAGGATTAGTCAAGTTTTCTTTTCTTTTACATGTTTTCGGATGTTAAAGATAAAGACGGAACGGACGAAAAGCCGAATTTGGACTAGTGCTTCTCATAAAGATAGTGCTAGAATGTTCTAGTATTTTATATTTATATTTGTCATAATTTCGTACGCATGAAGTGTCTTACTATAAATAATTTTTGCCGGTCATAAGACCAATCACACCATCGATCAGGCCATCGATCACACCATCGATCATGCCATCGATCACACCATCGATCAGGCCATCGATCACACCATCGATCACTCCATCGTTCACACCATCGATCACGCCATCTATCACACCACATCGAATGACTCACTTTTCAGGGTCAAAGAGATTTCCGCCAGTTTCTATTCTTTCTTTGGAACGATCACTGGTCATGTATAAATAACGGTGGTTTTGAACCTCTGTAGATACTCTCGTTCTATGTCGGAACATACAACTAGATAGCAATACCACACAGTTTGCCCTCTACTTTCCTCTTAAGAAGATTAACACCTTCCGACGTGCTTTCGCTTTCCTCCTTTCTTCTACTCTCACGAACGAAGAACTCAATCATTCTTCGGACTTGAGATAGCTACCGCATCACTCGTCCAAATGATTAGGTTATAAGCCCGGATTGCTAAATGTCAACTGGAAAGTTCATCATCTGCAACGTCTGCGATTCCGATTACTGTTACTGTTCCGATCCAGATATCGAACTCTACACCGACTGGGAATTCGAACCTCTGTACCCCATCATCTACCCACTCAACTGCTACCGCAACTGGGAGATCCGATACTGTAAAGACAGAATCGATATATTCTACAACGCATTCGAGTACTTAGAAATAGACACCGTCACGGCTGCCATTATCCAACTCGAACAACACCAACAGTACCAATCACAAAGGGAATTCTATGCCGAACAGTGGGCTAGACGAAACTAAGATTGCTACTTGAGCAACGACAGTGAAGTCAGCTACCCCGGCCTAGACACAACAGGACTCCCACCACAAGACATGTCTAACGAAGGAGAGTTATCCGGAAAGAAGCCCGAGTTTACCTTTTCCTCTCCAGTTGAAGCCAAGAATGTCGACAAACCTATATCGATTAAACTCGACAATATCAAGGTCTTCGAAGGACAATCCAACTACAACGTATGGGCTTCCACAATGACGATCTTCTTTGAGGGCATGAAGTGCTACAAGATCATAGTTGAAGCATTAGTAATCCTTTGGACGAGTGAAGCGACAGCTATCTCTAGTCCGAAGAATGATTGAGTTCTTCGTACATGAGAGTAGAACAAAGGAGGAAAGCGAAAGCACGTCGGAAGGTATTAATCTTCTGATGAGGAAAGTAGATGGCAAACTGTGTGGTATTGCTATCTAGTTGTATGTTCCGATGTAGAACAAAAGTATCTACAGAGGTGGAAAACCACCGTTATTTATACCTGACCAGTATTCGTTCCAAAGAAAAGAATAAAAACTGGAGGAAATCTCTTTGACCCTGAAAAGTGAGTCATTCGAGGTGGTGGGATCGAAGGCGTAATCGATGGTGTGATCGATGGCGTGATCGATGGTGTGATCGGTCACATGACCGGCAAAAATATGTCATAGAACGACGCTTCATGCGTACGTAATTATGACAAATAAAAATTGAAAATACAAGAACATTCTAGCGCTATCTTCATGATAAGTACTAGTCCAAATACGGCATTTCGTCCGTTCCGTCTTTATCTTTAACATCCGAAAACATGTAAAAGAAAAGAAAACTTGACTAATCCTTGGCACCATCTCATATTTCCAACACCCCTTCCCATTTTGTAATGAATAACCTCTTACATTAATGTTCTAAGGAAATTTGTCACAGTCCTTTCGTACATATATCCGCTAAATTATCTTCCGATTTGACGAATAACACCGTGATGCTGCCGGCTTCAACTTGTTCTCATGTGAAGTGGTAGGCGATATCTATGTGTTTCGTTCGATCGGTATTCTTGGGATTATTCGTGATGTCGATGTCGGAATTAGAGTCGCTTATAGTTGCATTCGTAATGTCGTGTTTTAACAGTTCTTGGAATCCTCATTGTAACCATAAGTAGTGCTTTGTAGTCATTGCTAAGGCCATGTATTCTGCTTTGCATGTGGAAGTTGCAATAGATCTTTGCTTGCGACAGCACCATGATATTGTTGAGTTTCGTAGCTGAATCATATATCCCGAAACGCTTCGTCTAGAGTCCATATCATTTCCGTATGATGTATCTGTATAACCCGTCAGTTTGAGTGGTGAATTCCAAGGGTAAAAGAGGACGAATTCTTTCGTTCCCTGAAGGTATCGTAGTACTTTTTTGGCGGCGGTGAAATGTGCATTGGAAGGATTTGTGTTGAATTGTGAGAGGTGGGTAATTGTGTATGCGAGGTCAGGTCTGGTTTCAGTATCCAAGTAAATGTGCGATCCAATGATTTGTTGATATGCAGTGATTGTTTTTTTGTCAGTTTTTTCGAGATTCGCAGTCAACTTATGGTTTGGGTCGATGGGAGTTGAGACTGATTTACAATCTTGCAGTCCGATTCTGTTCAGTATCTTCTCAATGAATACGGTCTGGGAGAGAGTGATTCCTGCATCCGTAAATTTGATGTTGATCCCCAGCAGCCAGTGTAGACTTTCCATGTCGTTTACTTTAAACTCGCTGTTAAGTGATCCGATGGTCTGGTCTTTGAGCTTGTCGGGTTTTCCGTACATCGTAATATCTTCCACATATATGGCAATAAATAGATCTCCTGATTCCTGATCAAGTTCACAGGGATCAAAAACAGTTGTAACAAAACCGTATGGGATAAGGTACTCAACCAATCTATAATACCATTCCCGGGGTGATTGTTTCAGTCCGTAGATATATCGTTTTAATTTGGCGACCATGCCGTCTATCCTGCTGCCTTCAGGTAGATGCATATATATTTCTTCCTTAGGTATGCCGTATAAGAAAGCTGCCTTGATGTCGAGTTGATGAGATTGCCAGCGTTGACAGGCGGCGATGGTGAGTAGGAGCCTAAGGGAGTCGAAACGGACAACAGGTGAGAATATCTCGTCGTTGTCAGCACCGTGTAGTTGGCTGAATCCTTTTGCAACAAGTCTTGCCTTGTATCGTTCAATTTCTCATTTGGCGTCGGATTTGATTTTGATTACCCATTTCGAATCAACTATCTTTCGATTTGTTGGTCGAGGTACCACTTCCCAAACATCGTTATCTTTTAGTGATTGTAGTTCATCCTCCATTACCTTCTTCCAGTCTGACAAGTGTGGTGAGAACTTGGCTTGACGGTATGTGGAGGGTTCTTCCACCAGTATCGCTGCTACCAAACTGCATTGAGATGAACTCAGTGAGGGTGGTTCGTCAGCAACATCGCGCATTGTTCTGTCGAATATTTGTGCGTTTTGTATGTCGGCTCTCCACCATTCTCTTGGGGCATTAACTTGTTGTCCAGATCTCATTGTTGCAATTTGTGTCTGTGGGACTGTAGCAGTATCATTTCCTCCTTCGCTTTGAAGTTGGTGATGTTCTTGCTCTGGGTCCAACAGTTGTGATGTATCGGTGTTGAGTTCATCTCCTTCTTCGAGTTGCAGTTGGTGATGTTCTTGCTCTGATGAACGAGATTGGTGTCGATGTGTCTGGTAGAATAAGTGGTCTTCTAGTATGGGGGTATATATGGAATCTTGATCCTCATCTTCTTCTTCGTTGTGGTCACAGTAGTCTGGTCCTAGAAATCCATCTCTCTTTCCTTTGTTGTATTCTTGAATTACTAATCTCGTTACATCTGGATATCCTTTTTGCCAGTATATCGGAACCTTTGAGGGATTTCGTTCCATCCAGGCAAGCCACATGTCATCATTGGGAAAACCTTCGTTGTCGGTCCTATGTTCAATTGAGGTTCCAGATGTGGATTTTAGTTCTTTAATAGAGAGTTTGTTGTGGTTCGTATCCACTTCTATCTTTGTGGGAGGGAAGAAGATATCATTTGTAACAAGTGATCGTTTGGATTCTGAGAGAAAGACTCGGAAGTGATGGTCGTCATTGGCGTATGCAGTGAGAATTGCCCTTTGTGCCCTTGGTTGAAGCTTCATTCCCACAAGTCGTTGCTGTGTAGGGATATGTATATAGCATTCACGCCCAAATGGCTGAAGGTGCGAGATCGATGGTTTATTACCGTGAAATAATTCGTGCGGAGTTCAATCCTTAACTGCGGTATGAGGTTGTCGGTTCTTGAGATATACTGAAGTTGCAACTGCTTCTGCCCATAATTTCTTATCGTATATTGGAGCACTCTCATGCATAGCTCGAAGTGATTCTCCTATGGTTCAATTAAGTCTTTTAGCCACGCCATTTGATTCTGGAGAGTTGGGAGGAGTGAATTCGTGAATAATCCTATTCTGTCTTAGATGTTCCTTCAGTTCATTCGATATGTATTCACCGCCATTGTCAGTGCTAAAACGTCTGGGTGTTGAGTTATACTGTAACTCTATTTCTGTGAAGAAGTCCTTGAGGATATGTGTTGTTTTAGACTTCTCTTTCATGAATTTGACCCAAGTGTATCGTGTCGCATCATCAATTAGGGTGATATAGTATAACTAGTGTTGGCAACGAACCGCCCGGGGTTCGTACCATTGACGAACCGATTTGGTCCGTGTGAACCGGATCCTTGCCAAGCCTTTCACCCCAAACCTCACCATTTCGACCTACAACTGCGAACAAAAATAAGTAAGCGAGTTCTTGTCCGATCGGCTCGATTTTTAGTGCATCTTGTAGCTAACTTCTCCCGCTACAAGATGCACTACATTGCGAAACGATCGGACAAGAACTCGCTTACTTATTGTCGTTCGAAGATTGATGGTTCGCGAACCGGTTTGTACAAACCTTGGAAGTTAGCACAAATCTCAGATCGAATCTGGATCGAACCGCGTCTTGGTTCGATCCGTCACGAACCGAACCGATTCGTTGCCAACACTAAATATAACGATCCTCCATAAGAGGGAACTGGGAAGGGACCCGACACATCTGAATGGATAAGATCGAACTTCTTCCTGTATTTTGGAATTTTAGTAGGTCGTGGTAATCGAGTAAGTTTTGATTTGGTGCAGGAGTCGCAATGAAAATCTTTTGGCGTTTCTGGAATTTCTATCTCATAAAGCTTTGGATCAAGGTTAACATGTCCCAGGGCTTGGTGCCAGAATTCGTATGTTGCATTTGGCGATTGTGTCAGTTCAGGTATTCTGAACAATTGACCGTCAAACTTTGCTTCAAACATTATTTTGTTCCCTTTCATAACCGTAATATAATCTCCTTCTCCAATTTTCCTATACTGATTTCGTAACTTGCTCCAAGAAATAAGAGCTTTCACTAATTGGGGAACATGCAGAACACCCCGAACCCAAAAAGTAGACACCGATCCATCCCTAAGAACACAGGCCAATTTCACATCACCCATTCCCTTGATCTCTATATATTGTTTGGAACTTGACTCTCCATGTCCGGAACATGTTGTGTAGTTTTGGAGGTTTTCTGGGAATGGAGTCATGTGTGAGGTACAGGCTGTGTCGAAATAGAAGGATTTGGTTCTTACTTGTTGAGCTTCAGGGGTATCGTTCGCCTCTTCCTTTTTATCGTCATTTTTGTCCTTCATTTTGTCCTCAATGTGCTTCTTGACGCGGTAACAATCATTTCAAGTATGGCCACTAGACTTCCTTGGATGGTGTTTGGCATACCAGGTACAGCCCTTGGTCGTGGTTTCTTCCTTCGATTTCTTAGATTTCTTGTTACCCTTTTTGCCTTTTGAAGTGGTGGTGGTGAGGGCAGTTTCGGAGGAAACCAGCGGGCGATCGTGAGATATCCATAAGCCGTTGCTTGACGTCGGTATAGTACAGCTCATCTTTTGTGGTAAGGTTGTCAACAACATTTTTATGATGTTCGATGAGGAACCCGAGGAGGAAGTCTCTCTTTGCCTTATCTTCATCGAGAAAGGCGGCAAAGCTATTGCGATCACTATCTTTCGAAGCTTTTGCAAGTTTGTGAAGCTTGAGCCATTCTGATTCGAATGTCGAGATAAATGAGGCAGGAGAATCTGATTGAGAATATTTGGTGGAGAGGGAGGTGAGGATTGTGATTTGGTAGACAAATGTGTAAGCAGTGTCCTGGTAATATTCGGTGCGTAGCCATTTCCACATCGCATGTGGTGATCCAAGTTCGACAATTTTTTCGAGAATGTCGCTCGACACCACCTGGATGAATATGGTCTGCGCTTGATAGTTAAGGTGTTCATAGGCTGCTATATCAGCCTTGTCTGCGTCATCTGCTGGTTCTAACCCTTCAACTACAATCTCGTAGCACTTTATGCCCTTAAAGATGATCGTCATTGTGGAAGCCCATACCTTGTAGTTGGATTGTCCTTCAAGGTCCTTGATATTGTCGAGTTTAACCGATACAGGTTTCTCGACATTCTTGGCTTCAACTCGAGAGGAAAAGGTAAACTCGGATTTCTTTCCTGATGATTCTCCTTCATGAGACATGTCTTGTGGTGGGAGTCCTGATGTGTTAAGGCCGGGGTAGCTAACTTCGCTGACGTCGCTCATGTAGTGAACTTAGTTTCATGTCGTCCACTGTTCAGCGTAGAATTCCCTTCGGGATGGGTCCTGTTGGTGGTGTTCGAGTTTGATAATGGCAGCCACGACGGTGTCTATTTCAAAGTACTCGAATACGTCGTAGAACATATCGATGCCGTCCTCACAGTATCGGATCTCCCAGTTGCGGTAGCAGTTGAGTGGGTAGATGATGGGGTACAGCGGTTCGAATTCCCAGTCGGTGTAGGGTTGGATATCTGGATCAGAACAGAAACAATAATGGGAATCGCAAACGTTGCAAATGATGAAATTTCCAGTTTACATTTAGCAATCCGGGCTCATAACCGAATCGTTTGGACGAGTGAAGCGGTAGCTCTCTCAAGTCTGAGGAATGATTGAGTTATTCGTTTGTGAGAGTAGAAGAAAGGAGGAAAGCGAAAGCACGTGGGAAGGTGATAATCTTCTTAAGAGGAAAGTTGAGGGCAAACTATGTGGTATTGCTATCTAGTTGTATGTTCCGATAAAGAACAAAAATATCCACAGAGGTGGAAAACCACCGTTATTTATACATGACCAATGTTCGTTCAAAAAGAAAAGAATAGAAACTGGCGGGAATCACTTTGACCCTGAAAATTGAGTCATACGGGGTGGTGTGATCGATAGCGTAATCGATGGTGTGATCGATGGCGTGATCGATGGTGTGATTGGTCATATGACCGGCAAAAATAGCTCATAGGACGACGCTTCATGCGTACGTAATTATGACAAATATAAATAGAAAATACTAGAACATTCTAGCACTCTCTTTATGATAAGCCCTAGTCCAAATACAGCTTTTCGTCCGTTCTGTCTTTATCTTTAACATCCGAAAACATGAAAAAGAAAAGAAAACTTGACTAATCCTTGGCACGATCTCATATTTCCAACAATTAGAACCAGCAGACGATGAAGACAAGACTGAGATAGCAGCCTATGAACACCTTAACGATCAAGCGCAGACCACATTCATCCAGGTGGTCTCTAGCGACATACTCGAAAATATTGTCAAACTTGGATCGCCAGATGCGATGTGGAAATGGCTACGCACCGAATATTACCGAGACACTGCTTATGCATTTGTCTACCAAATCACAACCCTCACCTCCCTCTCCACCAAATATTCTCAATCAGAACCTCTTGCCTCGTTTATCTCGACATTGGAATCACAATGACTCAAGATTCACAAACTTGCAAAAGCTTCGAAAGATAGCTATTGCAAGAGTTTTGCCGCCTTCCTCGATGAAGATAAGGCAAAGAGAGACTTCCTCCTCAGGTTTCTCATCGAACATCATAAAAATGTTGTTGACAATCTCACCACAAAAGATGAGCTGTCCTATGCCGAAGTCAAGCAATGGCTTATGGATGTCTCACGATCGCCCACCGGCTCCTCCGAAACTGCCCTCACCACCTCCACTTCAAATGGCAAAAAGGGTAACAAGAAATCTAAGAAATCGAAGGAAGAAACCACGACAAAGGACTGTACCTGGTGTGCCAAACACCATCCAGGCAAGTCCAGTGGCCATACTTGGAACGATTGTTACTGCCTCAAGAAGCACAATGAGGACAAAAAGAAGGACAAAAAGGGTGATAAAAAGGAAGAGGCGAACGTTACCACTGAAGCTCAACAAGTAAGAACCAAATCCTTCTATTTCGACACGGCCTGTACCTCACACATGACTCCATTCCCAGAAAACCTCCAAAACTACACAACATGTTCCGGACTTGGAGAGTCAAGTTCCAAACAATATATAGAGATGAAGGGAAAGGGTGACGTGAAATTGGCCTGTGTTCTTAGGGATGGATCGGTGTCTACTTTTTGGGTTCGGAGTGTTCTGCATGTTCCCCAATTGGGTAAAGCTCTTATTTCTTGGAGGTAGTTACGAAATCAGTATAGGAAAATTGGTGAAGCAGATTATATTATGGTTATGAAAGGAGACAAAATAATGTTTGAAGCAAAGTTTGACGGTCAATTGTTCAGAATACCTGAAGTGATACAATTCGCAAATGCAAAAAACGAATTCTGGCACCAAGCCCTAGGACATGTTAACCTTGATCCAAAGCTTAATGACACAGAAATTCCAGAAAAGCCGAAAGATTTTCATTGCGACTCCTGCAACAAATCAAAACTTACTCGATCACCACGACCTACTACAATTCCAAAAGATAGGAAGAAGTTCGATCTTATCCATTCAGATCAGTCAGGTCCCTTCCCAGTTCTCTCTTATGGAGGATCGTTATACTATATCACCCTAATTGATGATGCGACACGATACACTTGGGTCAAATTCATGAAAGAGAAGTCTAAAACAACACAAATCCTCAAGGACTTTATCACAGAAATAGAGATATAGTATAACTCAACACCCAAACATTTTCGCACTGACAATGCCGGTGAATAAATATCAAATGAACTGAAGGAATACCTAAGACAGATGGGGATTATTCATGAATTCACTCCTCCCTACTCTCCAGAATCAAATGGCGTGGCTGAAAGACTTAATAGAACCATAGGAGAATCACTTCGAGCTATGCTTGAGAGTGCTCCAACATACGATAAGAAATTATGGGCAGAAGTAGTTGCAACTTCAGTATATCTCAAGAACCGACAACCTCATACGACAGTTAAGGATCAAACTCTGTACGAATTATTTCATGATAATAAACAATCGATCTTGCACCTTCAGCCATTTGGGCGTAAATTCTATATACATATCCCTAAACAGCAACGACTTGCGGGAATAAAGCTTCAACCAAGGGCACAAAGGGCAATTCTCACTCTATACGCCAATAATGACCACCACTACAGAGTCTTTCTCCCAGAATCGAAACGATCACTTGTTAGAAACGATATCTTCTTCCCTCCCACAAAGATAGCAGGGGATACGAACCACAACATGCTCTCTATTAAAGAACTGAAATCCACATCTGCAACCTCAATTGAACACAGGACCGAAAACGAGGGATTCCCTACAGATGAAATGTGGCTTGCTTTCATGGAACGAAATCCCTCAAAGGTTCCGATATACTGGCAAAAGGGACGTCCAGATGTAACGAGATTAGTTATTCAAGAATACAACAAAGGAAAGAGAGATGGATTTCTAGGATCAGACTACTGTGACCACAACGAAGAAGAAGATGAGGACCAAGATTCCATACATACCCCCATACTAGAAGACCACATATTCTACCAGACACATCGATACCAATCTCGTTCATCGGAGCAAGAACATCACCAACTTCCACTCGAAGAAGGAGATAAACTCAACACCGATACATCACAACCGTTGGACTCAGAGCAAGAACATCACCAACTGAAAAGCGAAGGAGGAAATGATACTGCTACAGTCCCTCAGATACAAGTTACAACAACGAGATCTTGACGACAAGTTAATCCCCCTACAGAATGGTGGAGAGCCGACATACAAAACGCACAAATATTCGACAGAACAATGTGGGACTTTGGTGACGATCCACCCTCACTGAGTTCATCTGAATGGAGTTTGTTAGCAGCGATACTTGTGGAAGAACCCTCCACATACCGTCAAGCCAAGTTCTCACCACACTTGTCAGACTGGAAGAAGGAAATGGAGGATGAACTACAATCATTAAAAGATAACGATGTTTGGGAAGTGGTACCTCGACCAACAAATCGAAAGATAGTTGATTCAAAATGGGTATTCAAAATCAAATCGGACGCCAAAGGAGAAATTAAACGATACAAGGCAAGACTTGTCGCAAAAGGATTCAGTCAACTACACGGCCCTGACCACGACAAGATATTCTCACCTGTTGTCCGTTACGACTCCCTTAGACTCCTACTCGCCATCGCTGCCTGTCAAGGCTGGCAACCTCATTTACTCGACGTTAAGACAGCTTTTTTATACGGCATACTTAAGGAAGAAATCTATATGCATCTACCTGAAGGCAGCAGGATAGATGGCATGGTCGCCAAATTGAAACGATGTATCTACGGACTGAAACAATCACCCCGG
The DNA here is from genome assembly GCA_014904905.1 of Wilcoxina mikolae CBS 423.85. Classification (NCBI taxonomy): domain Eukaryota; kingdom Fungi; phylum Ascomycota; class Pezizomycetes; order Pezizales; family Pyronemataceae; genus Wilcoxina; species Wilcoxina mikolae. The sequence continues at coordinate 69,001 of MU122305.1, forward strand.
CAATGGTATTATAGATTTGTTGAGTACCTTATCACCTATGGTTTTGTTACAACTATCTTTGATCCCTGTGGACATGTTCACGAATCAGGAGATCTATTTATTGCCATATATGTCGACGATATTATGATGTACGGAAAACCCAGCACCCTCAAAGACCAGACCATCGCATTACTTAAAAGCGAGTATAAAGTAAACGATATGGGAAGTCTACACTGGCTGCTCAGGATGAACATCAAATTTACGGATGCAGGAATCACTCTCTCCCAGACCGCATTCATTGAGAAGATACTGAACAGATTCGGACTGCAAGATTGTAAATCAGTCCCGACTCCCATCGACCCAAACCATAAGTTGACTGCGAATCTCGAAAATACTGACGAAAAAACAATCACTGCATATCAACGAATCATCGGATCTCACATTTACTTGGTTACTGAAACCAGACCTGACCTCGCATACACAATTACCCACCTCTCACAATTCAATACAAATCGCTTACCAGTACAAGTAGTATCATTACTGCTTTCAGGACTTGCTTGTGAGGGAAGTTATGAAGATTCGCTCAGGATGTGAACGTCACTAAAGATGTAGATTCAATACAAAGATGTTTGGCTTTCCAATGCGTATATTGTTAAGGCTTGTTCTCCTCGTCAAGAAGCTTGCCCTTCTACCCTCGAAGATTCAAGAGGTCTTTATACCTCTATCCTCTCGCTCTAACAATTACTTCTATCTACGCTTTTCTCATGAGCTCCTTTACCTAACCTTTCCTTTGCTCCAACGCCCTTCCTGCCCTTCAGCGCTCTTTCGGACCTTCCGTATCTTTCCGCTCAGATCTCTAACTCAGACGAATAGATTCTCGACTGACATCAGTCCTTCGGACTTCTGTGGTCCAGACCTATTGAATCCTTTCGATCTCTTGGCTTCCAGGCGAATGGTATCCTTTCGATCGTGAGGGACATAGAGGCTTCGTATGCTACGCTGCAAACACAGGTGCTTTCGGATCTACAGCCTCTCAGCTGTCGTCGTACTATCGATGGCATGAGCTGGGAGGGCATCGTGCCAATAACCACCTATAATTCCTTATCAGTGGTGTGGTTGACTGCATGACAGCTCATCTGATTTCGTTGGATGCGAGTGATATCTTGTGTAGTTTCGATGACGTCCAGGGATGACGCTTATACTATCCCGATGCGTCTATCGTCGAGTGATTGTTGGTGTCCCCACTCCGATGGCCTTTGGTGATGTACAACTTGTGAGGTGTAACACTACCTCCTCTCTTATAGAGTTCGTCTCTGAACCATCATACTAATCTGCTCTTCGTTGCCTTTGGTAAAAAATGACCTCTTGTGCCCAAAACCCAAAGTTCCTCCTTTCCCCCATGGTAAAAATATGACCCTTTGTGTCCAAAAACCAATTCCTTTTCCTAGGTGTCTTGCTAGCCATTAAAAACCCTTCGTGGGGAAAAGGTACTAGTGCAATCTCTTGTCCTTAGCTGCCTGGGGGTTCCGCTTATGATAATCCTGCAATAACCCTTTGTAATCGAAGTTCTCATAATGTTCCTCAGTCCAATCTGCTTCGTCTGGGTATCCTTTCCACTTGACCAGGTATAGCACCTTCTTTCGTTCCTTGCTATACTGGCTGCCCATGATCACTTCAACCTCATAGCCTGTTTCGTACTCATAGCCCTGTATATCATAACCCAATTCGTTTCCTTCACTGGTGGCAAGTTCTGGTGCAGGTCTGATAGGAACAGTGGCCGTTCGATAGGGTTCAATGAGAGAGACATGGAAAGAATTATGAATTCGCCAGCGCGTAGGCAATTCAAGTTTCAATGCGGTGGGTGAGAGTACATTTAGCACCTTGAAGGGACCATGTAGCTTCGCATCTAACTTTCTAGATAGGCATCTGGTCTTAAGGTTCTTTCCATTTAACATTACTAGATCCCCAACCGAATGCTTCGGAGGTTCTTTAGCACGCTTGTCATGGTACCTCCCCATTGTCTCTTGTGCCTTTTCTAAGCCTTTTCGACACAGGTCATGCACACTTGACATCCAATGAACATAGTTCCTTGATGCTGGATTCTTTGCTTCTGCTTCAACGGGCCAATTCGTTCGAGGATCAAACCCATAATTCGTAAAGAAAGGTGACATGCCAGTCGCAGTGGTGAGTGAGTTGTTGTAGGCATACTCCGCCATTGGCAACATCTCAGACCAGTTATCCTGTTCGTAATTGCAGTAGTTCCTCAGGTAAGATTCTAGCGTCTGGTTTACTCTTTCCGTTTGGCCATCAGTCTGTGGATGAAATGGTGAAGACATCTTTAATTGAATATCGAGAGCTTCAACCAAGGAAGACCAGAATGCAGATGTAAACCTGGAATATCTGTCTGATACAATATTCGATGGCAGACCATGGAATCTCCATACTTCTTTCAGGAAGATCTTGACCAGGTCTGTGGCTTTCTTTTCGCCATCCATCATAGGTATGAAGTGAGCCATCTTTGTGAACCTGTCAACGATAACCCAGACCAATGAACAACCATCAGATACAGGTAAATCGATGATGAAATCCATAGCGATTGAATCCCATGGACGGTATGCTAATTCGAGAGGTTGTAGAAGTCCATAGCGAGCATGACGAGCTGCCTTGTTCTTCTGACATTCAGGGCATGGGCGGACATAGTCTTCGATGAATTTCTCCATTTCTGGCCAAAAGATGTTCCTTCGAACCAGCTCAATTGTCTTGGCTTGCCCCATATGTCCTGCTACCTTCGAATCATGCTCTGCTTCGAGTATTTGCTTTTGTAACTGTGGATCGTCTGGGATCCACAGCCTGCCTTTATAATAGAGGGCTTCGTTCTCGAAAGAGATATCAGGGCTTGGGCTTCCTTCCATTGCCCTGACTTACTCTTCCTGCCATGCAGCGTTGTTATTTGCTGCGCTTACCACTGCTTCAAATAACCAAGAATTGAACTTGACTACTGGGATTGACCTCAACTTAGCAGAAGAAATCATGATCTGCTCGCCTCGTAGCTTCGCTGCTGTCACCTGCACTGTTTCCCCTTCAGATGTTACCAACTGATCAGGTCTTAAAATGCGGTGTATTGGTTGATTTTCATTTTCTTCAATACTGCCTCCCCCTTTTTTAGGGCGCTACTCCGAACGCCTAGATAATGCATCAGGTTTCCCATTTGCACTGCCTGGTCGGTAGAATATCTTGAAATCATAACCAGCTA